>VRLP01007285.1:0-22709 GCA_009660295.1 Lophius piscatorius | reverse complement strand
TTATTTTATTTTTTATTGATGCTTTTATCTGCTTTTGCTTTGTAGCACTTTGAGATTTGATCCAAATGTAAAGTGCATTATAAATTAAATGTATTATTATTATATTATTATTATTTGTAGCATTGTAAAGAACCTGGGTCAGGGAGAGGAAGACAGAATAAGGTAAACACAGCAGATCACCACCTCCAGTGGGTGTGAGAGAAAGCTGTCAACAGCCTCATAAACTAAATAAAATCAAGACATCCACTTGTCTTATTATATTTTGGCATTATTATTGATGTTGTTGGGAAGACTTAATTGCTTAATTATTACTATTGAGGATGTTTTGGTTTCACCAGTGTCTGTATCTGTTTGTCTGTCTTTTAACATGGTTTTTAAAAAAGTACTTCTCAGTAGTTTCTTAGTGGATCTGTGTCTGGGTTTAATTTTTCCTTGTACTTATATTGTGAGATATAACCTTTTTTTGACTTGATGAATTTCACTTGGCGATTTAAAAGTCAGAAAGTTAGGTTTCAGACTTTTCAGGTTATTTTGACCATAATTGCAATTTTGAAACCTCAGTCCGAAACATGGTTCTGATCAAACAGCCAGACTGTGATCGGTCAAAAAAGTGGTAGTTTCTGTCCAGATCAACTGATTGTGCACATATGCATGCGTTTGCGTGTGTGTGTGTGTGAGAAAGATTGTCACTGGATGTGGATTTAAGTGGGGGAACACCATCCCTATCTCTAGCGGTAGTCAGGGAGTGACCCAAAGCCCCACAAAGCACGAAGGGCCTGAAGCCACCTGCTCCAGGGAGAACTGCAAGTCCACCTTCTTTTCCACAGTCTACTTGTGAGTAAACTTGAGGTTTGAAAGTGCCCTGAGTAAAAGAGTGTGACTTGTGCTAAAGAAGGAACCAACAAATTCTGAAGTATATCTCGACCAAGCAACCGGCAGATCAGAGTCCCAAAAACATTCACACCAATTGGTGATTTATTAACACAATATTCTAAAATATAGCTAAATGCACTTCCCAATAATCCACATGAAAATTTGCAGTACTGCATGAACTCACTCTGCTGTGGAAAGCTTTGCCAGATCACAGAGTTCACCAGCACTTGTCATCAGTCAAATTGTACGAATGGTTGTCATCCTCCCACATTTGTAATTTACTACGCTTCTCCTTCTCCATTTGCATATCATAGCAATCTCATTACTTCACTCTTCAAGAGCTGTAACCTGTTAGATTAATGAATCACACAGGGTACGTTGTGTAGATGAACTGTTCCTTAGATAGATGAGCAACTGTAGGCACACTAGTTGAGTAAAATGTTGTTCACACTGACCTGCGTTCGCCCCAAATGTTAATGCTCCAAAAGAGTTATATGTATTATAATGTTATATGATTTGATCTTCAGCCGTGTTGTTACAAAATTACATTCAGTTCGTACAAATAATTTAAGATATTAAATACATTTTAAGGTAAATTCACTGCAGACTGAATTACGTTTGAGTCTGAAGAGGACATAGAAATGAACTGAACTGAACGTGCAAGGCTAGCCGCAGAATGGTTGAACATAATGAACACATTAGTAAAAAACTTACTGACAACTAGAGATGCCCAAATGATTTAATTAAACCAGACGTCTTAAGAGAGTGAAAGAAAATTAGTTGCTGACTATGTTGTACTCTGTTGACTCTTGCAGGTATTTCATTCATTCATTCATTCATGTATACTATTTATCCTGTTCAGGGTCAAGGGGGGGGCTGGAGCCTAGCCCAGCTGTCATCAGGAGATTGGCAGGGTACACTCTGGAAAAGTTGCCAGTTCATCGCAGGGCCGACACATAGAGACATACAACCACTCAGACTCACTCCAACAAATTCACCAATATATCATTTTTTTGGATATCGGGAGGAAGCCGGAGTTCCCGGATAGAACCCACGCAGACACAGGGAGAACATGCAAATTCCACACAGAAAGGCTGGTAGATGTGGATTCAAACCCGGTACCTTCTTGCTGTGAGGCAGCAGCGCTAACCACTGCGCCACTTTGCCGCCCCTTGCAGGTATTTGTCCTGCAAAAGTATAAAATATTTACGATTATTACAAGATTATTTTCCGTTACGAGCTCCTACTCTTACTGGAAAACCAAGAGAACCATTGTCCAAGTGTCTAGTTATTTAAAACCTGGAAAATGAGAGGAAAGAGTAAAATGTCCTGGAAAATTATTTTCATGCCTCTTCTCAGAGTATACAAAGTTTGCGCATGCTTAGTCTGTCTTCAGGCTATCTTCTGGCATTATTAAGGCACAACGCTACTCCGCTTCTAGCCGGCGCAGCTTTCCTAGCCTTTACGGTAGCTGCCCACATGACTCTACTCAGGCAATCAAATTTGCAAAATGACAAATTTGTTTGTTTATTCAGCTGTCCTAGTATGATGCACACAGATAAAAAAGGGAGTCAGAGGAAATATGTTTTCAAATGGCACAAAGTCAGCAGCGAAAACAGCTTTCAATCCAAAATGAACAGACTTGAAGCCTAATTCTACCAGCTGTCTCCGATCTGAAAGCTAAGTTATCATTAAAGGCGGTAATGTGAAACAAACACAAGACTAACATTACTGTAGGCTAATACCGCAACACCTAAACTATACTCCTTACCTCTTTATAAAAAATTATAAAAAATAAGCCTTAGTGTAGAGTCTCCCCTACTTACAAACAAAGTTTGTTCCGAGCATTCAATTTGAAGTATATTTGTTCGTAAGTCTGTATATGACTAAATGCTGACGCACTTGTTAACATTGAGTTAGCCTTCAAGTACAAAGTGTAAACATGCAATGTCGGTCGCCTGTTTACATGACTTGTGATCTTTTCCGACCCGGTGTTTACATACATCAACTCACCTAATCGGAAACTCTTTCACACATGTGCAGATGATCCACACTCCTGTACATAAGGTGGCGATAATGCTTCGGTGAGCTCGGTGTCGACCGCCTTCTGGCCACCAACAAGCGCCCAGAAAAAGAATATGACAAAGTATGCGCAAGTGACTTTTCGCCCATCTAACCGTCCAAAAATGTTAAAATATTTCAAAGTTGCAATGAATAAATCTCTCCGTTTCAGACCGGTACTGTTTTGAAGTCGGCATATTTAAAATGCGTCGCAGCGCGGAAAAAACTTAAAAACGTAAGTAAAACGCAAACCACGCTGGGCATGCACCGATACAACTCAAACAGCCAGTCGTTGCACGTAAACGCTGTATCGGAAAGCTTTTTCTATCGGAAAGGCTTTCCGAAAGGATTTAGACTACCTCCTTGCAAAGGAATGACATCTAATTCGGAAAGGTTCTTTCCATTCGGAAAGGGGTGTTTACATGCAGCATTTTCTTTCTGATTATCTTTTCCGAATCTAATCGGAATTAGACTGTCCATGTGAACCCACCTATTGGTTGCCGGTTGCATGCATGCGCCATACACGCACACCAAGCATGAGCTACCATGGCTCCAAACATCTCACAAATAAACCAGAAGAAGAACTCAAAGCTTTCAATTTGTAACACCAGTAAGGACAAAATAAGCTGTTGAGGAACAACTCGTAAAATGTTCGGCAAAAATTCTAATTTAATCACCCCAGAAACATAGCAAGTTAATAGCTAAAATTAGAAGAGCGGCTAGTGCTAGCCGGAGCACGGAGCCAGCCACAAGCCCTGAAGTCCCTGAACAAAGCCAACATATAACATATAATGGAGTGAACAAGGCCTGCAATGTTTTATTTTCACTTCAAAATGTCATACAAAGAAAAGCACGGCAGGGAGGACGGAAGGTACATTAATTTCAATAGGTCAGTATACATACACATTGCACTATGCCAACAAGCTTTGTTACTTTCACTGCAATCCTTCAAAATGGGAACACTTACAATACATTAGTCATTATGATTTTTAAACTTAAAAGAAGAAAATCAAAATCGGCCAAAACCAGAATCGCTTGTTCAGACTTTATAAAAATCGGTGATCAGTGATAAGCCAAGAAAATTCAACCGTGCATCTCTATTTCTGATAACTTGAATAAGATCTTTAATTGCACCTTGAAAAAGTTGCAGAGCTAGGGTACATGCAAAAGCAAAACTAATTCGCTAGTTTGAGCTTCTGCACTACATTGCGCTACAGCTACTTGATTGACTTTGCAGTGCTTTTAATAGACCTTCATCAGCAAAGGTCTAGCACTGAAATGTTGCAATAAATACAATTTTGCAAGTTAATCATTGTGCAGGAATTATTTTTTTGTGTTTTGAGACTTATCCTTTTCCTACACACCTTGCAAAAAATAGAAGTGCAAAGCATTTGTGTGTCATTATTGAGTTATACTTCATGTATATTTTGTTAGTAAGCACTATGCGATTTGATCCCTGGGGAATGCTGCCTACTCCACGCAAGGACCTGACTGCATGTTACCGGGCGAGAAAGTACCCTTTTTTTGATTCCCATAATCTTTGTAAATGTGCTTGTGCATTTTTCCCCTGGTGAATTCTTAATGCTTTGAGCAGCTCCTTCAGCAGCAGACACACAGACACTTATAACCCACAGTATAAGATAGGGCGATAACCCAGGTCCTTTGTCCGGACTGCAGTCAGAATTGTTAACAAATCACTGTGAGACTGTTAGCTAGAAGTAAAAAAAAACAAACTCTTGATCATTCATCTACCACACAATAACTAAACATCCACACAACTGCCCATGGCTACTTTTACTATATATTTGTTTCTCTTCCTGAAGTTTTGGACTCTTCTGACACCTTATTTGTCCCTATTTAATGTATTTCTATTAATGTATGTTTACCTATATTACACAGGTTTATATATCTTGTTTTTTTCTGTTGTCACTTTACAACATTGGAGCTGCTGTAACGCCCAAACTCTCTCTTGGGGATTAATTAAGTTATTTCTATTCTATTCTATTCTATTCTATACTAATGTTGTCAGCATAAGGGAATTGGATATATTTTAGCAAAATTAGCATCACAACTATCCATCAATCAGATTTTATTTACATAGCACGTTTCAAACAATGACACAACTCTGAAGCATGGGGAGCAGGGGGGGACGTATTAGTGCGATAACATGTCTGTCATACTGTATCAGCACGATCTTCACTGAAAATGTCCTGGAAAAGTCCTGGAAAATGATTTCAAGAAAAGAGTAGGAACCGACTGGTTTCAGCTTCCTAAATGTAAAGATTTGCAACATTTGTCAGATATGAAAGGTTGGCTTTTTGACTGTTGGTTGGACAAAAAAGTGGTTTGAAGATAATTCTTTTCTTTCTGCATTATTTTATTTATTTATTTTATTTTATTTTTTTTTACAATTTTTCAACATTAATTAGGAGAAAGGATTTATCGATTTATCGTTTCTTTGCCAAAATATGCACAAATATTGTTGCATTAAACAATACACTCTGACTATTAATTAAGTCAGCTCTTCAGGATAAGGCAGATGATTTAAGACTAAAGAAACATTATACTTGTTTTTCATTTTAAACATCTAAACATTTAAGGCTTATCAAAATCTAAGCTGATGCTAATCTGATGATAATGCTTCTGAAATTGGTCCTGTTCATACTGTTATTGTCTCTCTGACTCTGATTTTGTCTTTTGTGTCAGCGTCTGTCAGACTCAATGTCCTTCTCACAGTACTGCCCTGGGAGCAAACACTCTAATGAGCGTCTATGTTATGGTAAGCTGCTCAGTAAGCGTGTCAGACAAACGCATTGGAAGATGCTGACACGCCAGCATTGATCCCTCCATGGGAAGGTTTATTTGACCTGACAAAGACTTTTAATTGGGGTTATTTATCGCATGAAGCGAAGCAAAACCTTATGTGGATTAATTTCAAGTTAACTGAACTGTATTTGTTTTCCCTCACTCAATAAGTCTATGTTTAAAAGATGTAATCCTAATATACTATCATCCGTTTTGAAAAACCAGTAGCATTCTAAATGAACCAGTTATTGAAAACTTTACAAGTCCACTTAAGAAATTTAACAAACAATATTGATTTCTGGAAGAAATGTAATATTTGCCACAACTCTGCATCCCTTCAATCCAATAATTTTGTATTGTATTATTTCAGATATTCTGTTTATTATGTCATTACTTCCAAGAAGGGAGGATGTTTTGTATTTAAAAATAATAAAAGAAGCCGTTTGGAGTAGGGACCACTATAGATGTTCTTTGTTGCGATGTCCATTATTGTTGATAATATCCATAATCGGAGCAGCTGCTAGGGACCGGGAGAGGAAAAGGAAATGACACAACAATATCTGTTTACCAGAGACGTTTAGGAAGAGCAGGTTCAGAGGTAGCTTTTAGCCTGAGGTTTGCAATCGCTGAGTGTTCTTTCCAGTTCCATTTTCGACTCCTAAATATGTTCAGCTCCTATATGTTTCAGCTTTTATGTAAAGTATGTTTGATTTCAAATTTTCTGGCAGATTTTAACTCGATTTTCATGTAACTTATCTTAACTTTAGATTCATCATCAGACTCATGAACAATTTCTTTCTCTAAACCATTAATATTTTAATACTTCATGTCCTTTTGCAAAAATAAACAGTTAATGATGGTATTGGTAGAGGTGCACCGATTGCAATTTTCTCCGCCAATTTATTTAAAGTCCGACCTTTCCGGCCAATTTCTTTTTCTTGGAAAATTCTAAAACCATAATTGACAGCATATAGCGGGCTCGTGGTTGGCTCTGCGGTCTCTCTAGCTTTAGCCACTCTACCAACATTAGAGTTGCTAACAAGACTAACTTTGTTCCTCACGGTGATTAAATCTAAAGTGTCTGATTAAGTTTGTTGTACCCAACGTTATCGGGGTTGATCGTCACCATCTGCCTATTTTTCATTGCCTTGATTATTATTTTCAATACATTAACCAAAAGTAATTGAACAAAAGGCACACAGACAGTAAATCACATAGAAAAAAACATGGGGTCACTCGGACCACCTAACAGTGTTTCTAATGCCTCCGTATTTGACAGCCAATTCCCTCCACCAAGGAATGACATTGTTTTCATCCGTGTTTGTTTATCTATTTGTTTGTGAACAAGATTACAGAAAAACTGCCATGGGGATTTCCATGTCACAGTGTGGCTATTACCTTTGTTCCTTTGATTCCTTTGATATTCCTTTTGAAGTGGAGCTGGGCACTCAATGGGCTGAACAGAGACGATGTATGGACGTTGCAGAAGACAACCGGCTAGAGTATTTGTTAGATAGTGATTCAAGAGAGTCAAGATTCAAAAGGTTTATTGTCATGTACACAGTGAAAAAAACACAGCGGTTTACTCCATGCAATGAAATGATTAATTTGCCTGTCTCCATTCAAACAAAAAATATACTAAAAATTGAAATAAGAAAATCACATGAAATGAACATTATTTGAATACAAAATAAAGAGTTTGTTGGTGTTTCCTGTAGAGGCTGGGAATAAAGCAGACATTAATGGAGAAATCTGCAGAAATTTTCCCAGAAGTGTCCTGTATTAAGATACTGATATTGATACTGAACCCCAAGTTGCTTCCAATGGCATTTTCAATGATGTGTGAATGATGGCTGGAATGGTTATCGCTCCTGATGAAAAAAAAACGATGGGTCTAACAAAACAATCCGTGCAAGTAGACAGAGCTCAATAACTCCAATGTTATAAGTTATTTATTCCAACGTCTGCTAACGTGCCGGTATTTGGAGCCTTCTTCAGAGCAATAAGAGAGTTTAAGAGCAATTCCAGTTCCAGCAATTTATATTAGGTAGGTATGTTAAGGATTCAGAATGTGTGTATTATAGTAGCTTGAAGTCAGTTCAGAAAAAACATTTGAAATAAAGTCATCATCCAATCCAGCAGGTATCCAGATGTTGTTGAGTGTGGAGATCCAGTACATCTCTCTCTGAGTGAGTAATTTTGGTAGGTTACCCCCCCTGATTGGGACTGTGTCTTTTTCCAGTCTAAAGAAGTGTAAAGTGCCTGGAGGGCCATGTTTGGCTTCTTGGTAATGTTTGGCCATGGCATATTCCATATTCGCTGTGCGGATGGCTGTTTTGTATTCTGAAATTCGTTGTTTGAGTGCTTTATTGGTGTGTCCAATGTATGGACATTAAGCCATGTGCCTTTGGATTTACTACGTCGGATTGTGTGAAACAGTTTATCTCCGATGGGTGGTGTACGTCTGAATGAAAAGAGTGGATGTTCCTTAGTGATCTCACGTAATGATGGTTCTGCTTGCAGGACATTCCAATCTTTGTTTATTATGTCCCAAAGTTTATATTGGCCATGTTTGAACTCATTAGTGAATGTTATTGGTGGTGGAGATTTAGTTTTTGCTTGAGTAGATCAGCTCTCATGAAGATATTACATTTAGTTAATGCATGGGTAAACCTTTCTATCCATAATTTTATTGAATTGTTACTGATATAACTATGCTAATGTTAACAAACTTGAGTTTTTGCACTTCTGCCAAAGAAAATGTCGTTTTCTCTAATATGATTATTAAGTTATGATTGTAATCACACAAGTACGGTTTCCTTTGAAGTCAGCACTATTAACTAGACAATTGAAAGATCTTGAGTAAAGGTAAAATATATCTGTTAATAATGATAAGTGACAGGGCATATTAGAAACAAAGATGATTAGGCCTTTGACACTATTTATAGAAACAAATACTTGTGCCCTCACTGCCCGACAAACGACGCCAGACGAGTCCTGAAAGTTATCGGACTTATATCGGGCTAAAAATCCACAGTGTACACCTGGCTTTAGGGAACGGGGGTCATTTTTGCAATGCACAAATCTAATGGGGCCCCTATCTTCATTTGTCTGCACCAAACACAATTTAACCTTATGCAAAGTCACTTATAAAAAACGGCATACAAATACAGCAATTCAATTTCCTTGTGCGTTCATGATGATAGTTTTATGTCATAGAAGCAATTAAATTACATTAAAATCACATTATTGCTGATCCCGATTTCATGCTTCAAATGATAAGTACTGTACTAGCGCACCAGGAGGGTTTTGACCACTGCCTCTTACTATAATAATGTTTCATAATTTATGAATGTTTTTTTTAAACAATCCCAATCACTTTAATCTTTGCATGGACAAACACCGTCATCCTCAGTCTGCCCAGTAATGTTATGATCCCTGTTTTATGTCCTCAGGGGATCAAGGTAACCTGTTATATTATTCATTCAGTCATCATTCATTCATTCATATATATTCATATCATTATCATTTTCTTAATGTCAGTCGGGATGACATTTTTGCAAAAAGCGGGATACAACCTGGTCGAGTCGTCACTTCATCATAGGGCCGAGACATAAAGATAGACAACCATCTACACTCACATCAAAAGTCGCCAATTTACCTATATTGCATGTGGGAGGAATCGGGAGTACCCGGAAAGAACAAACGCAGAAACGCGGAGAGCGTGCAAGCTCTACACAGAAAGGCCAGAAGAAGCCTGTTACATTAATTAAAATAAATGCCTGAGTTTAGGCTGACACTTTTCCAAAAGCAGTTCTTTAGAAGATTATAGCGCCAAAGTGATATAAATACTGTATATTCATTCTGTTGATTTACTGTCCAGTGATTGGAGGTAAGTAAACACATTTTTCAAGAGATTGGTAAATTTGGTTCAGCTATTTATGACCAGCTCTGTTATGGTAAACCAGATTTTGTTAGTTGCGAGTCCTCGCTTCCTGCGGAGCAATCACTCCAGAACCGGCAACTATCTGTGGTCTGTCGATTTGATAAAGATTTGGTGAAAATGATGGACTTCACCAGAATGAGCGCTATAATTCCCCGGTCACATTTTCTCTCCGTTGGTGCTCTGGGTCAACTTCTAAAAAATAAATGTAGAGAAGGAGAGGGAGTGAGCTCGCAGCACCTACCCAAAGCCATATTTTACAGACTGGACCTTTAAGAATGATGGAGGCCACTGTTCTTTTTGGGAACCCTCAATACAGTGGAATCTCTTTTCTAGCTTTCCACATATCTGTACCTTAAGACAATGCTGTCTCTGAGCTCTGCAGGCGTTTCCTCTAACTTCATGGCTTGGTTTTTGTTCTGATATGGATTGTCAATTGTGTGACCTTATATAGACAGATGCTGGCCTTTCCAAATCGTGTCCAGTCAATTTACTTGACCACAAAGGGACTCATATCAAGAGCGAAGAGCGTTTTTTCCTATTACGTAAGCAGAGAATATAGTTGAAGTGCAATTGATATTCCCTTTCACGGTAGTTATGAGGCGATGCAAACGTCACTTCTGGTTCTTTCAATTTGTTTTGGTGTTTTGAGGGCTTTAGCACTCTTTATGTACAAATGATTAAAATAACAAGCTTTAACCTGAAAGAAAATACAAAGAAATAATCTTTGCTTAAGTAAATCTTCTAAATTGTTGATTTGGAGCACCAGTAAATACTGCAGTCAGACTGTTGTGAAGGACAGAGTGATATTTGAATACTATTATAACATAACGGTGTATATCTTTATTTTACACATATGCATTTTCTGTTTATTAAAACATATTTCGTTCTGGGGTCAGTTTGCCATGATATACACAGAAGGTCATAGGTGGTCTGCAAAAGGCTGGGATAAACACGCATTGACTATGATCTCGATGGGTAGTTGAAAACCGTTTCTGGATTGATGATGATGATGATGAAACAAATAATTTTATAGCTCCTTGATGTCATATAGAAGCAAGCTGATAATGTCTGGTCAGGGAAAGAGATGAGCCTCTGTCTCCGTTGGCAAAGGTTCGGCTGAACATAGGCTCGTTATTGAAGGCCCTTTTGTCAACATGACCACAATAAACAAGCAAGCCTCTCTCAGCTCTGAAGTGATGTGTTTATCCTGCATGAAAACAAGCGTGACTATTTTAATTGTAATTAGAGGGAGAAAATGGCTGTACAGGAAGTGAGCCAGTGGTAGAGGGTGAATTGTGTGCGTGTGTTTGTGATTCCGTGTGTGTCTCTAAGTGTATGATGATGTAGTCCTTGTACAAATTTGCAAGACTAGCACTGTCAAGGGCCCTTTCATTTCTCCCTTTTATGTGTATAGTGAATCTGTCATGAATGACACTTGAATTGAATTGACAGTTGAAAATCTATCAGTCAAAGACCTTAATAGTTGGTTATTTAGTCATACTATGTATACATCAGTGTGAGAGTGGTCGAAAAGAGCTTATACTACCTTTATTAAGTAGCTGTTTCATTAGTTTGACTCATATACAGACGTTACATTGTCAGTATCTCATCATTCTGTCATCTCAGTTACTTGTGTGTTTTAATACAATACATCCTGAGGTAGGCCATACGGATGAAGCGATAATTTGAAAATTCATGAGTCTAAATGCTCCATTCAGTCAGTAACAACAAAAATGCTGTTATAGTTGTTATTTGTCAGGGTGAGTTTCCTTTCCAAAACAAAACATCTCAACTCCTCAGCTATATTTGGTACACTTCTTGTTGAAGGTAAGAGATAACTTTTCTGGATAGGATGGAGCCTATCCCAACTGACATTGGGTGAGAGGCACGGTACAGATGCATGGACAGTTGATCTAGTGGCCAGCACATGGAGACGGACAACCATTCATGCTCACATTCACTCCTATGGGTAATTTAGAGCCACCAGTTTACCGATTTTGCATGTTTTTGTCCTCCCATAGGACGAAGCCTGAGTACCCAGAGAGAACCCATGCAGACACGCGGAGAACATGTTAACTCTGCACAGAAGGGTCCAGGCCACTTTGCCACTGTGCCACCCTCTATTGTATTTGGTGAATTACTTGAAATGCTTTTTCCACAATAGAAAATAGCATGAATCCTCTGAAAATGGACTCTGAAGATGGACCGCATGTCTCCTCGTCTATTTTCCCATCACTCAATAACCAGAGACCAAGATGCTTGAACTCCTTTTCATGAGGCAGCAACGCTTCCCCAAACCCAAAGGGGACAATCCATGGATTCCCGGCAGAGAACCATGGCCTCAGATTTGGAGTTGCTGACTCTTATAACTGCCACTTCACACCCAGCAGCAAACCAATACAGTTCATGCTGGAGGTCACGGACTGATGAAGCCAACGGGACCAGAACATCTGCAAACAAGAGAGATACAATTCTAAGCTCTAAGCGAGTGTATCCACACTCCCCACCTCGTCTGTGCCTTGAGATACTGTCCATGATATCATGAACAGAATAGGAGACAAAGGACAACTTTGGCAGATTCCAACATGTGTCCCACTTTCTGCTGTGCATACAGATATAACTCTAACTTTGGTTATATAAAGACCGTATTGCCCTTAGTAATGGCCCCAGTTCCCAGTACTCCCGCAGTACGACCCACGAAATTCCCTGGGGACACGGTCATAAACCTTCACCAAATCCACAGAACGCAATCTAGACTGGATGGGCAAATTCCAAAGCCCGCAAGCAAGCCTGCAAGAGTAAAAAGTTGTTCCACCTTGCCACGACCATGACAGAATCCACCTTGTTATTCCTGAAACTGAGGGTTTAACTTTATCTCCACTATAGAGGGTGTGGCTTCCGGGTTCGGAAGTTCCCCAAAGGGTTCTTTCCACCGTCCAAAGATATCCTCACTATGGGTCAGCAGTTCTCCTGTCCAGATGTACACAGTCTGAGCCAAGCCCTGCTTTCAATAACTTTATGTCCAGGTACTGCCTCCACAATGGAGGACTTGAACATGGCCCACTCGGATTCCATATCCCCGACCTCCTCCGGAATTTATTGGAAGTTCCTCTGGATGTCTGAGATGAAGACCTGACTGACGAGAATTCCACTAGACATTCCCGGTTCACCCCAACAACCTACTTAGGGTTTACCAGGTCTGTCCTGCAGCCTCATCTGATCCAGGTGGTGATCAGTTTTGATCAGGGGACAGATCTGCCCCTCTCTTCACGCTAGTATCCCAGACATATGGTGGCGGATCTGATTGTACAACCACAAAGTTGATCATAGATCTTTTGCCTAACATGGCGTGCTACCAAGTACACTTATGAGCTATAATATGCCCGAACATGGTGTTGGTTATCGACAGTGCGTGAGTAGCACAGAAGTCCAAAAACAAAGGAACATTTTTGTTTCTATCAGGCAGACGGTTTCTCCCTATCATACCCTTCCAGGTTTCTCCATCATTGCCAACATGGGCGTTGAAGTCACCCAGGAGAACCATAGAGTCCCTTGCTGGAGCCTTTTCTACGACACCAAACCGAGACTCCAAGAAGGCCAGACACTATGAACTACCGTTTGGTGCATAGACACAGACAACAGTCAGAGCCTTCCCTCCTGCAACCTTCAGTTGCATGGATGCAAACTTCTGGTCCTCCAGGCAAAACTCCAACACAGGGGCAATCAAAGGAAGACTTGTGAGTATTCCTATACCCTCCAACACCTCCCACCCTGGGCAACTCCAGGGACGTAAAAAGTCAAGCCCTTCTCCAGGATTTTAGTTCTGGAACCAATGCTGTGGATAGAGGAGGGCCCAACTAAATCTGGCTGGTACTGCTCCATCTCCTGCACCTGCTCTGGTTCTTTCCCAGCCGGACAGGTGACGTTCCATGTACCTCAAACCAACTGCCTGCTGCCCGTTAAGCTTTGCACCTAACCCCAACCCCCATCCATGCAGGTGATGAGCACACAGGATGGTGGCTCCTTAAAATGCACGGGCTGGACCTTAATGAGCCACCTCACCCGCGGAACAAGCGCCCCCCCAGGTCTGGCTCTAGAAAGGTGCTGTGGTCTCCCCAGTCTGGGCGAGGTATAACAAACCTTTGGTGTCTATTAATTGGGGTCTTTAATACATTTCAAACACTGTAAAACATTTCCAGCACTTACTCTATAAAACATTTCAAACACTATCAACGTGAAATATTTAAAAGACTGACACCGTACAATTTCAAATACTTATACTGCAAAACTCAAACACTGTGAAACATCTCGAAAACAAACACTGCCTAACACTTGCACATTAAAACATTTGAGTACAAACACTGTGAAACTGTAATACTGAAATACCGTGAAATATCTCAAACACTCTGACCCATTTTAAACACAAACTCTGTCAAACCCTGAAAATTTTCACACACAAACACTGTGAGACACTAGCACTATGAAATATTTCAAACACTAACACGAACACTATGAAACATCTGAATATGAATAAATATCCTGAATGTAAAGTATAGCAAAGAGGTATTGATTCATTCAATCACTCACCTTCAAAAATCCATTTGAATTCGATATTTATGCATGTATTTATCTATGTTGGACTCCATGTATGTATTGTGTTACATTTGATAAATAAAGTACATCTTATTATTATTATTATTGTTATTATTATGCAATTTAGATTAATCCCAAAGCATGTAATTATTAATTTGCTATTTTGCTTGACAGCACTACTTTTAATCCTTGATGGGTTACCCGTGTTGTTGTCAACCATTGTCCAGTGGTAATCCATTGGTATTAGTTTGTCCTGCTTATGAGCGTTGGATTAGGTTATGTAATCACTGCGGTTTGTCAGCCTGTAAGTGTGCTTGTATGCCGGATAACTGAACAGTATTGAAATAATTTTAATTAAATTTTGTGGAAAGGTAGACTCTGAGAATGGGAAAAGGTAAGTAGATATTTTGGCATATATGGAAGATGGTGTTGATCCAGGATAATGTATATAAACTGTAAATAAGAACAGAAATGTCCATTTTTATATAGCTTGTATATTTGTTAATTACCTTTTCAATTTTATAATTATTTTATATTATGTTCATACTGTGAGAGCTTAGTTAACCAGAGTCAAATTCCTTGTATGTATATACTTGGCCGATTAAGCGGATTCTGATTCTGTTGTAGTCTTACTATGGCGATGCCGATGAATCGAGGAGTTATTGTATTAAGATTTTCTAAATTTGCAGTGTGTGCTCTCTGTGTGTCCCATAGTTAAGTTTGTGTATCGTTTATACCATCATCATTTCTTGAAAAACGGAAAACCAATTGTGTCTTATGATGGTGTGGAGAATTTTAACTACATGTTAAATTTTCAAATATAGTTAGAGCCTTGTGTTGTGGAAGATATGAATGTTTATACCATATATCTGGAAGCCTGTTGTATAAACGTATTATTTTAAATCTCAAATGTTAACATCAGGAGAACAGAAATCATCAGGTTTCACCCTGTGGGTTCTGTGGCTGTTCTCTGATATGCTGTTTCCAAATTTGAGTTTTGCTTGTTTGAAGGGACGAGGTAAGGCATCTTGTCTTTGTCCATGTTGAGATGTACTAGGTTGCTCACTTTTTTCCTTGGTCAGAAGTAACTGACTTGGTTGCTTGTTCTGAAAAACACAAAGCACAAATTAAAAATCAAGCAATTAGGGTATATTAGATTTACTGGCAGAAAAAAAAACAGTTTGCAAGATTCAAAAGTTAGTCGCATTAACGCCCATTTCATTTGCCATCAGGAGCCCTGTGTTGTGGGGGCAGAAGGCTCATTGTCAGAACACACATAGCTGTGCAAAGCTGTTTTGATGACAAACATTAGAACCAATTTTAGAACCAATTTTTTTATTGTTGTTGCTGATCGTTGTAAATGTTATAGTCGTCGGTCCCACTGAAAAGTAATTCATACATTTTTCATTTATTTTTTCCTACTAAAATTCTAATATAAATCATAGGTAGTAAGTTATTATATTAGATCATTACCATCCTACATTAGAATGTGATATTAGTCACCATTTGAGCTTCAAGTGGATGACATTTGCCACCAATTACAGAGACAGATCTAACTCAACCTCACCTTCTCTCCCGTATCCCTATGGTTGTTTCAGATAAATGATTTATGTCTTATTACATGTCATGTACTGGGGACTCGTCCTGGGTGTACCCCACCTTTCGCTCAATGTAAGCTGGGATAGGCTCCAACCCCCTCAACCCTGAACAGGATAAGCGGTTACGGATAATGAAGGAATGAATGATAATTACCAGTTGTATGCTATGCACTTACTCTGACAGTATCCATATTAGAAACCAAATCTTATGATAAACCCATCCTCTCACATGGAAGTAATGGCTGTGCTTTGCCTTGTCAGAGACCCGTGTTGATTGTTCATCTCAGCCCAGCCTTTCCACCACTTCCTTTCAAAAATATCTGAGTGGTTCAAGGAAAGATTAGCTTCCTGATGGGCTGCTTGCTAGTCGAGAATAGTAAAGGGATTGAACTTGAAGATTTTAGTTGTTTAGTTGTCAGAATGTCGAATGTCCCTGCATTTATTATTAAGAAATGATTCCTACCAATTTTTGTGCAAACCAAAATATAACTGCACGTTACTACAACGTTTAACAGTCCAAATAAATATTGCAAACCATATTTTAACGTTCTTTTAATCAAATTAAGATGATTGGGACTTTAAATTAACATGCAAAAACATCAATAAAGATCAGAAAATTATTCCCTAAAGCTTTTTCTGTGATAATCCATATGTCATGAAGCCCAACTATCCCAAACTAATCTGAAAAGATTTTTTTTGCATCCCTTTTAGGCTGAAATCACAACTCTGCACCGTGTTGTTATGACAGACAAATTTTACAATTTCTTATAATTTTGTATTTCTCGGTGATGCTACTCTGAAATTGTTTCCTACATAACCGAGAGAGCTCAACTTTTTTTGCCACTCAGCTGCCAAACCTTTGCAGCAAAACCTTTGCAGCTGAGTTTGATCTTATCTAACATTTTTTTAATTTAAAGTTCCTACAAGGTAAGATTCACACGAATTCAGAATTACTGTAGGAATGAAAGTAATTACAAAGTCTTGTTGACGTTGCCTTGCGTTATAAGTGAATATTTCAGCCTATACCAAGGTCTAAAAAAATGTAGTTTCAAATCAATCTGGGCGCTTTTAGAGATTTATATATTGTCATTTTTTTATTTAAATTTTCATTACTTTCACATTTTCAAAAATCTTTCGATAACTTTTTAAAATATGTCTACCCTTTTCTTGAGATGGTGATCGTGATTTGATGAAATTGATTTTTAAGTAAACATTTATTTTTAAGATTTCAATCACTAGTGACCGAAATACCAGAAACAAAATTACTTTGGAACTAATCCATGAATCACCACAGTTTAAGAAAATTGGCTTCATCCAGTTTTCTACATTTGTGATGGACAGTACAGTCTGTAAGTGGAGTACAATTTTTTCATGATTTGATCTTAACACGTAGGTGAAACTTGGCAGTCCTTCAGATTGCTACCGCTGCTGACTGATTGTCTGGCAGGTTTGGGAGTGGATTAGTGTTGCTGAAGGTGCTTGTTGACATCAGATGGCATGGAAACTATGAATCCACATACAAGGCTCATGCATGATCTTGAGCAAACCTGCAACAAGGCTCATAGAGAGGGGGAAAACAAACAATCCAAGCTCAACCTGAGTATCCCCACATTTGGTATGTTCCGATAGGCAATTCGGGAGAATTGGAGGGGATGGTTAAAATAACAATCTGGTAATCTTAAAAAAGAGTCATTGCTGTTTCACTCAGTTTTTTGGTCAATAGTCAAAAAATATTCAGACAGATATTGACCATAAAATGTATTTTTTGTATCAAATATTTCTGGGATTACACATATTTGGATATTCATGGTATGACTGTGATAATAACTACTGAATTCTGTGAAAAATTAAAATCATCCCATGCCTGCCTCATTCAGCAAAAATATTTTCATGTGTCCAGGTGTGAAAGTCAAATGCATAATCAACAAAGTAGGGTTGTCAAAATAATGGGTTAATTTTGTTAATTATTGAAAAATAAATTGACATAACTGAAATAAATTATGTTGTTTAATAATGCTTTGTGATTACTCTTTACCTCATAATTCATTGAAAACCTTATGGTCACTGTAGTTTGGACTATTTTGGTCCACTCCAACAGTGGGTGGATGTAATACACCTTAATGCTGGTTGCTTCCTGTCAAAAAATGAAAAACCCAAAAGAAGACAAAGTTTGACTTGGTCTGGTTAGTGAAACATTTTCACTTAAAAATGCAACCAGATGACACTGTTTTGTTCAACTTCTGTAATAAGGTATTTTGGTACCGTTGAAGTGCTTAGAGCCTGAAATATCGCCTCAACTCAGAACCCTAAGCAGCAAGGTCGGATGTCAGATGAGCCAATGTCGCAGAACAAGGGCCGATGGCTGCTCAGAGCGGTTGTCCACTTATGTGAAGTCGTTGGTTCGATCCCTGGCCACTGCGATCCACATGTTGAAGTGTCCTTGAGCAAGATACTGAACCCAAAGTTGCTCTCATTGGCTGTTCCATTAGTGTGTGCATGATGGCGTGAATGGTTCATGTTCCTGTTGAGCAGATGGCGCCTTGCATGGCAGCCTCTATCGTCACTGTATGAATGTTTGTGTGACTGGGTGAATGCTGGCTCAAAATGTAAAGTGCTTTGAGTGGTTGAGCAGACTAGAAAGCGATATTTAAGTAAAGTCTATTTATCATTTCAGAACAAGCACAACACTTGATGTTAACATTACCCTCCTCAACAGACCTCATCAAGCATCATAGGAGTAGGTGTTCAGACACAAACTGGGTAAATATAACCGTAACCCAACTCAATGGATTTTTTACACAACTTATTAACAGCCTATGAAATACAGCTTAAGAAGAGCAAAAAGGGAGCAAAACATTTATCTTAGTGATGGCACACAACATTAGCTGTAGGTGGGTTTACATGGGACACTTTTCTCATATCCAGATTAAACTTTTCCAAAATGCAATGTCGATAGCCTGTTTACTTTTTCGACCCGATGTTTACCTGGATCCCCTCATCTAATCGTAAACAGCTTTCTGACATGGGCCGACCATCCACACTCCAGTTCAAAAGGTGGCGATAATGTTACGATGAGCTGGGTGGCAACCGCCAACACGCGCCCAGAAGAATATGACAAAGAGGACATGGCGGATGTGACTTTTCGTTCATCTAACCATCCAACTATCTTCAACTCTTTCAAAGTTGCAATGAGTAAATTACTCTCCGATGCAGACCGTCACGGTTTTGAAGTCGCCATATCTAAAATTTGTTGCAGCGCTAAAAAAACTCAGCCAGAGCCTTATGCTACAATGCTGGGGGATGCTCAGATACAACTCAAACAGAAAGCTTTCTGAAAAAGTGTTTAAATGCAAAGACTGGCCATCGGAAAGGCTTTCCGAAAGGATTTAGACTACCTCCTTGCAAAAGGATGAAATCGCATCCCGAAAGATTCTTTCAATATGGGAAGGGGTATTTACATGCAGCATTTTCTTTCCGATTAACGTCTCTTTCGAATCTAATCGGAAATTAGGTTGTCCCACCTAGTGAGTGGAAACATTGTTCCTTGTATTAACAATGTCGAAGCCTGCTGAGGTGGCTGCTCCAAAACAGTTTCTTTCGGTGGCAGACAGAGTTTTCCTTCCCCCATTTATAAGGTCATGTTTTTTATTGACAGAATTACAGTGAAAATGTTGGGAATGAATGGTAAGATAAAATATAAAATAAAATATGTTGAGGATGTGTTCCGCTTTTAAATGACTATCTTTTCATTGATTTATTAATATACCAAAATCTTTTTGATTTGAAAAATTTTTAAATACTTTTTATGGCAAATATTGATTAATCAGATTTTTTAGTTAATTAATTACAATGCATTTTTTAATGACAGACAGCCCTTTGTTTCCTCTCACAGGAAACCTAATGAAGGAAACATACCTTAACTAAAACAGTCTTCTATGATGAAATTATAATTATAATAATCATGCATGGCTTACTAATCCCACAAAACTGTAAAACCTGAGTGAGTAAGTATTATTGCAGATAATCCCCTTGCTGTTTATGTGGCGTTTATATGAGCACCGTCTAAAATACACACACACACATGCACACAGGAACGTGTGTGCACCTACACACATCATTTAGCTTTAAAACTGATTTGCAAAATACATTTCAGCAATTGTCTCAGTTTCAGTAGTCACACAGACCACATGACAAAGCAGATGGCAGCTGTAAATGTTGTCATCAACTCAATATATGGCCTGCCTTGTTTTACTAAGCACACCATTACATGGTGTTTCACAATGCAGAATTACTAGTGTAGAGAATATTTTCTTATTGATCATCAGCTGTATTTGCCATCTTGTCATCGGTATGGCTTTAGTGATCGTGCTGTACTCTGATAGACTGCGTTTCTGTTGCACCTTTGATTGGTCCACCACTTTTAGACTTATATTACTCAATCACTTTCAGTTGAATTGTTGAGTCTTGTATAGAATAATAGATTCATGGTGCACTGAGCATGAAATTCTAATAACTTGGTACTGGCTTCATGATCAAATACATGCAAAACTACTGATATACCCAGTAGCCTGAGCTAGGTTTTTGTGTTCATTATTAATTAACCAATTGTAGCATGGCAACATAACAACATAGCGAGCTTGGTCCAAACATTAAGGGTGCATGATAGAATTACACTGCTCAAGGAAAATTAATTCACTTTTCATAATCACAGTAAAACACCAAGTCGGACAGCTAGGGCAAAATAACATCTAAAATGGCAATAGTTTTGCAGCCCATAGACTGGTTACCTCTCCTTATTCGTCCAGACTGATTTTTTTTCTAGTTTTGTATTTATATAATACCCGTGTCACTTCTGGTAGCATGATGCAGTACCTGCAGTCCATATAGGTTGGACAGGTTGACCAGTTTCCCCAAGATGGCATATCCATATATGCCATTGCAAACACATTTCCTGTATTTCCCAGCAAACTCTCAAGAGTATGCAGGAGATACAGACAGATGGGTTACTACACGGGGAGAGCTGGACAGAACGGAAGGGCAACAACTTTCAGTAAATGTACTTCATATCCACTGGGCAGTGTTTATGTTCATATCTTATATACATTTGTAGCTGTTAGCAAAATCTCTGCTGTATAACGATTTAAAAAAGGTTTCTGGATGCAGAGAGTCTTCCAGGGCCTCTGATCTGGAGAGATAACTTCATAGAATCTGACTGATCACACGGCCATTAATATTGTCACTGCAGTTTTTCATGCTTCACCATTATGTATAGCACAGTATAAAGACTTAGTTGAGTTGATGAGTGACTACTATTATTAAACTACTATAGACGTTATTTTAATAAGCTCTGCCGTGTGTTCTGGTGACTTTTACAGGGTAATGATTAAGGTCAGTGTTGACAACATGAGGGTCATTTGTGTTTGCTCTTAGAAAGAGACTAGGGCTGGAGACTGGCCAGTAGATTTTTCCACTCTCTTACAGATCTTTTGGATTCATTGTTTGACTTCCCACCAAAAATGACTTCACCTTAGGTCCACCCCATCTTTAGTTAGTCACAGTACCATGTTTTGCTACTGGATTTATACCCTTGAATCCAAAGATCCCCACAGAGTTCTGCCTTTTCAGAGTAAAATGAAGCATAGCATCTTCAACTTGTGAATATTTGTGTTTTAAACAACATGTTGATGGATCTAGACAGAAATGGCACATAATAGACATTGCATGAAGTCAGTAGATGGATTTATTTCCAGCTTTGACTTACAGAAGATAGTAGGTGTTTCTACCCAAAGTGATGAAACGAGTTTGAGACTGAAGCCAAACCATGTCTGGGAGACTCTTCACTGAGTGCGAACCCAGCAGACCTTATGTTTTAATGTCCGTACCCGACCCGTGTCCAACACAGTTAACACTTGCTGAAGCACTGAGTTTTTACACTGTCACACAGTTGTCTATTTACCCTGATTACTCATGTTGACAGTGTAAGCAACTGTAAAATCGTCTGTTTTTGGCTCTATGCCCATGTAACTCGTGCTTTTAACACATTAAACACAAACATTACACACCGTCATCGGCAGTTATAAATATACTTAAACTGGAGTCTTACCATTGACAAAATGCTTCATTAGACTTTACACTAAAGTGTTTTTTAAATGGTACTGTATATCATAGTAACGGTCTTATATATATTTGCATCCCTAGATAAGATTTTATATACGGCCAAAATAATAAAAGATAAGTGCTGAGAAATGTGGAATTCACCCATAGACGCATGAAACCATCACCGGACCAAACAGCAATTAGGCTGAGATGAGGGCATACACCTTTGTACGCATGTCCAGTCCAGATTTTTTAGTTAGTAATGTTGAAGAAGTTACCTCACTTATAAGCACTTTGCATAAAAAGCTCTAACTTTTTAAACATCCCAGTTCTACTAATGTGATGATTTCCAACATATAAATAAACACGGTGCAAAATCAAAGCAGAGCCAAATACTTGAACTGAGGTTACCCAGCGCATCATAGATGTAGTCTGGACGCTGAAGGGAGAGGACGCTGGCGTTGTCTGTTCGCCGCTTTTCCATCAGAGTTCTACAGCCTGCGATACTATTAACCGACAAGTATACCTTGGCAAACCTTTTGGATATATATCCGTATTTGTATCTGTTTTTCTGTATTTGTATTTGTACCAATTCTACCGAGTCTGTTGACGGTCTGCCTACCTGTTGCTGCAGGTGTACCATCACCCGGAGACTTCTGTATCTGTTTGTTTCATCGTTTATGTCCGTTTCTGTTTGTTCATCGTTGATGTCAGTTTGTTTATCCGTCTCGTTCATC
>VRLP01007284.1:0-22716 GCA_009660295.1 Lophius piscatorius | reverse complement strand
GGATCCCGATGAGAAGTGCGTTACAGTAATCCAGTCTGGAGGAGACGAACGCGTGGACCAGCTTTTCAGCATCACTCAAGGTGAGTGAAGAACGGAGTTTCGAAATATTTCTGAGATGGTGAAAGGAGATCCTGCAGATGTGTTTGATGTGGGATTCAAAAGTGAGTTGAGGGTTGAATCTTACGCTGAGGTTGGAGACTGATGAAGAGAGGGGAATGTCGTGACCAGAGAAGGTAATACTGGTTATGGAGGAAGACTGGGTCTGATGTGGGGTGCCAATTAAAATAGCTTCGGTTTTGGAGCTGTTCAACTGGAGAAAGTTGTTTTTCATCCACACCTTTATCTCCTCCAGACAAGCGCGGAGAGTTGACAGGGGAGAGGATGATGAGGATGGAGAGGCTGCGGAGGAACATGTGTCAGTTTGTCATGGTGTCCAGATATGAGCTCTTACTTAGGAAAGTGAGTAAGAATGAGAGTGCGTTTCTCTGGTAGCAGTTTGTCCTTCTCCACTCTGAACTTCTCCAAGAGTTGGCGTCGGGTGACAGTGAAGATGGACTTGAGCAAACTACGGCCGAATACATGAGTGGTTTCATAACGTGGTAGGCTGTCGTTACTCTGGGGTACATGGCAGTAGCAAAGCCACCTGGGAGTTAGAAAAAAAAAAACACTGCTAAAGTACAGACAGATATCAGCAACCAACGAGATAGAGTATGCTTCTTCTTTTCAAACTCATCCACACACCTGGTGTAGTCCACTTTGTATGCCGTCCCGTCATCTTTCTGGGTGCGCTGACGGTACTGTGTCGGCGTCTCCAGCTTCCAATAATTTAGGCACAAGAGGAACATCTTCGATAGCTCAAACATGGTCTGCCTTTCCTTTGGTGCCAGGTGGCTGAATTTATACTGAACAAAATTCAAAACACCCTGCCGAGGAGAAAAAAACAAAGGACTATGAACAAGAGGCAGGAGAAAAATAAATAAAAATAAAAATCATCACATTTTGCTTACACACGAAAGTCAAATATCAGTGCTGTAGCGGCTAAGCCTAGCTTAAAGCCACTCGGTGGTAAGCCACTAAGTTCCACCTGCCTTGAAAAATTAAAAAGGCTATTTGACTAGTTTCACAAATAGTACAAGCAAAAAATTTGTGGACCCTATTTTCTTATAGCTGTTTTTTTTTTAAAATAAAGATCTTATATTGGTACATAAACAGAAGTGGAATGACGCCAATAATTAGCTCCTCCTCATAAAGTGTATTTGAGTTATTACAGTGAGATAAAATGAAATGAAGACAAACGGTTAATCGCAATCATTTCTCAGACAATCATCAACTACAATTCCCTGATTGTACCGTACGTTTCTTTAAAAGTACAATATGTACCAATAGGCTGGATAACTTTGTCGTGCTTTTTCAGCTACTGCTTTTCAAAACCTGAGCTGTAGATGCTGTTTTTCCGTTTCACCTGCTCAATGTTCGGCTTCTCAAAAGGTGGACTTCCGAGAGAAGCCTCAACGACTGGCTGGCTCATCTGCAGGATGCATTTCCTCAGCAGCTACGGGAAAGAAGAGTAAACCAGTGTTGATTGTTGAATCATAAGACACGTTCAATTGGATTATAAAAACTGACATGTACTCCCTGGTTCAAGTCAGTCTGTTGCATCTCATATGTTTGCGTACCTTGAACAGGTAAAAGTAGACCTGTTTGGTGTCGGTGTCCTCCTCTTTATGTACAGACATAAAAAGGTTTTCCACATCCACCACCATCCCCAACAGCCTGTTAATCTCGTCCTCAGACACATTTTCCAGGTGGGACACATGATCAGCTTTAAAACCAAAAAAAAGAAGAAAATTAGGAGCGGGGGAAAAAAATACATCATGATGTAGTGATATTTTCTCTAGCATCATTGGCTCAATACACATTTGCAAAGTATCAAGATTTTACTATATAATTTCGAGGTATGACCTGAACTTTTTGGGTGCTAAAAAAATACGATCTGCCAGTTCACGAGAAAGTTCTATATCCATTTTCTGGAGATGGCAGCAAACACGCATGCCTAGGACGCTGGTAAAATAAAGATGGAGACATGGATAAAGTACCAACACTCAACACACTCTAAAACACCACAGTCCATCACACACATAAGAGCAGACAATTTAGTGGAAAATGACAGCTTTTAGAAGTTAAAACCAAGGTTAGAACCAAGGTATCTAACTCCATCGCAATATTTCTGAAATGGACACTGTTCTACAGAGAGGGGCATGTTAAGTTCAGGAAAGTAAGGGGGCAGGATCACGTCAAAATAAGGTTTCTGTACGACATGAAATCATAATACTAACGTTTTCTTGACCGTGTTGAAGGGGCACCTTTGGAGTTTTTTTACATGACTCATAAAATTAATGGACAGCTCTACATGAAATTGTACACAGAAGTAGGTTTTGTCATGTCCCAGAGGTATTGTGACTTGGTGGTTTGCATTCTCTGAGCGCTTTCCAATCTTATTAGATAAAGCGGATGTTGACAAAGGTCTCGTTTGAGGACATTTAAAAAACATAATATATATCCCACTATGTGTTGAAGCAATGCAAAATCAGCCGTAAAAAATACCCAACAAAGCAAAGAACGTTGGGTATATATCTTTCGGGTGATTCCCAAAACCTGACATTCAGCAGCTTGAGTCGGACGAATACAATGTCAACGTTTGCAAACAAGCCCTGTCACTATCTGTTATTGTGATGAGGACTATGTTGCACTGGAGATAGTGGAAGTTACTTATTTGTACCCAGAGCATGTCCACAGCTGCGGCATGGCTCACTCAGGCTGGCTGCTTGCTGCTGCAGGTCCATGCGTGTGGCGGACGGTGGGTTTGGGTTCTTCCATCCATTGCACTTACATGTGTCGACAGCCTGGGATTCGTGACGATAAAACATAAGAAATGTTAAATGCAGCAACTGATTCTGTATCGGTTCGTCAGTCAATGAGTTACATACACACATCTTCATAAATGTTTGTGATAATATGAGTGTCTAGCTAGCAAGCTGTAAAGGTAAACTTTAGGTTGTAATGTTATGCTCGTTGTTTGTTTACTGCAGCAGGATCCTAATACTACGACTACCGGTGGGTGTTTTGTTGTTGTGAACTTTGGCTAGCTGCATTAGCTACCTTGCAGGCGGAGAATACGCCAAGTTTCTCAAGCTTCTTCGCCCGTGGGAAAGCTCGGACTTGAGCTTTCTTCTGACTAGCACGCTGTTGCTGGCTAAGTCCCGGTCGGGCTGGGTCGCTAGACGCGGACCCAGAACCTGTCGCAACAGTACTAGACCCAGCTGAGCCAGTAGAATGGGTTTGGAGTAGCCGGGGTTGTAAGGCCTGCGCCGACGGGTCCGACATATCCACGCTGGTGGACTCGTCTTCTTCTACTCCAGTTTAGCTCGTATGCTGCCTTCACGTGCTGTTAGTGAATTTGGATTTCGGTGGAGCAAAAAAATGTTATGACGTAAAAAAAACATTCTTAACGCAAAATAATGGTGTTGAGAATCACATATGATGGATGAAATGAAAAACATAAAAGTCCCTTTCATGTCAAAGGATAATTGTCAATACACAGTGAACCTTTATGTCGGGAGTCGCCAGTAACTACTCAATTGAATACTTGAACATTCTGATTCAATAATACGTAACCACTATGAATTATCTACACATTTCCTTTGTAAAAGCCCTGTAGTTACATACCTGAAAAAAAAAGAATTAATGTTTTTGTTCCAAATGTCATTAGTGGAAACAACGTGCCTTGATGTTCTTGAAAGCGTCACAATGAGTGTTTAGTGTAGCGCCCTCCAATGGTCACGGGGCAAAAAAATTATAGGTTCACCTGAATGTGACGTGGTGTAGTTTGAGGTAACAAATGTTAAAACTCAGGTTTATACATTATTCAATATACACTTTCTCCTAACCAGCTCACGATTTCAACAATAAGTTTGAATTCCATTGTATTTATGCATGTATTTTAGAAGCTTTACATTCATATACAGTGCTAGGCTGGGTTTAAATAGGAAAGGGATGTTCGTCAGCAACGGCATCACAGTATAGATAAGGGGAAGTGATTAATTAGACGTACAGAAAAGATAACCCCCACGCGTTTATTGGTTAAAATCCCATTTGTTTCCTTCTTTCTATCCCCATGGTACCACCCCTCCTCTTTTGTCCACCACTGAGCAGCGGCAGCTGCTGTACAAGTACTGCTGTGCTAGTGATTTCTTTCTTTTGCATCCTGTTACCGTTAACAGGATGACCGCGCTGCTGAAGTAATAAGATGATGAGGCAGAACCAGTGCATTTAATACCATAGATTTTCAGACAAAAATTAAGACTTAAAAAAATGCATTACATTAATTAAGGTTAACAAAACATCATGTAGATTTTGGGAAGATGCGGTTTTGACTAACTACTGATTTGTGATCAATTGGAAAACTCAGGATACAAATACAGTGATGCTGTCAATACAGTTGGGATTTTGGTAAAGTAAACAAATCTCACTTCATGTGTCTGTCATTGTACACTCATGATTGAAAAACATGTCATTAAATGCTAAAAGTAAAAACAGGTGACATTGCAAGTAATGCACTTTTCACTGTTTATGGTTTGATAACATAGATGGGTGATTGTAAAACCTTTAAGTGCAGGCCATAAGTCATTCTGAGCAGCTACGGTCAGAATAATAATAACGATGATGGAATAATTCAATCTAAACAGCTCTATCCAGAAGGAAGTATGTCCATTCCTGCTTTCCTGTTATCAGACTTCTATCTTCATTGTTTTCATTGAAGCTGACCTGAAACAGGGGCTGATGCCTTCACCCTGAATTAGAGTTTATTCGGTCTCAGAGATTCACGATGGAAATACTAAATGTAGGTTGCACAAGAAAGCAAGGGGGAGAAGAGAAAGGACAGCAACAACCAGCCTGTTTGTCTTCCTTCCTGATTCATTTTCCCCCCTCATACAGAAACAAAGGTGCGGGAGATGGCCAAATTAATTTCCATATTTTTTTATTTATTTTTTATTACTTCTTCTATAGGATGGTTTTCCCCTAAGATGAGTCATAGGTCCATCATCAGAGGTCATGGATTGAAAAGTCCTGGGAGTAAAACATAACTGAAGCCTGGGGGTTGATTTCATGGTCTGGTTCTTCAGCTGGTACGATGGGTCGGGGTCTGGCAGTTTACTGGCCACTCAGTTTATTGGTGCTTTGTTGCTCCTAGAGTAGTTAGTCCAACAGTGGTTTAGTTTGACCAAGGTTTGACGGCTGGCTGGTCTAGTTGATCGGAGCTGTAGATTGGTCAGATCAGCTGACATGTTGCTGTGTTAGTTCCCACCCCCACAGCACTGGCCGCTTTTGCCCTGTGGTGCAGCTTCCTGTAGGTCCACTCCGCCTCTGGCTCGTCCACCGGCACCTGCTGCACCCTGGTGCTCGTTCTTGGGAAGCTTCTTGGCTATTTGGGGTACAATGAATGAATATCGTCACCATGACAACAGAGCTCCAAGAATTACTAATTCCATTATTGCTTATTCTTATTAATACCTCGGCTGAGGGGTGATATTTTTGCTGACTAACTTTTTGCAGGATCATTCAAAAAGTTATAAAAAGATTCACATAGACTTTATTGGAGAAGTAGAGCACAACCAAAGGAACAATGCATTCATTTTTATTGGTGATCCAGATCATAATGAAACATTATTTTCCATTGTGCGATGGATTATTTACAAGATATTTGCTTTTAAGTCCACAGATAAAAATTACCTAAAAAAAACTACCTAACATCCCGGCATCAAATCTAGCACACAACAAAGTCAGAGCTGGATCCAAGGAATGTTTTGGATCTGGAATTTACAGAGCTCACCCGGAATATACTATTGTGAGAAAACAATAATGCTAAAGACTCACAAATAAGATCAAATTGTGGCCCACACCATGTCTTTGGAGGTTAAACTTGAGGACAAACCTTTTCTTGAATATTTATCAGACTTCTAACGATACCAATGTGATCCAAAATTCTATGAGTTGCACTGTCTCTGTAGCCCCCAAAGTCCCTCCCTTTTTATTTATCTTGTGCGTACATGATAACTCCATTACGATCCTATACCAACGAGCAAGAGCTGTTAGATTATGGTTCTGTAGCATATTTGTTCTGTTTATGGCATAAACACATGCTTATGTTTCAGTTTGCCGTTTAGTGTATGTTAAGTGCTCTTATTTTGAAAGATCCCAGCGGAAGTGATGTTGGTCTGCATTGTGTATGTGGTTGAAATTAACATACACTTCATCTGCAGTGCTGTGTTTTCTTAAACCAATTGTACGGCATTTTGATAAAACTTGGTAAGCCGTGGTCAGTCAATTATTTTTTACAATTTATTAGCATGTTCGTACAATTATATTCTGCGCACAAGAAAAAAAAAAATTCTCAAGGGACTTCGGGGCACTGTAAATATGAGAAAAACAGTAATAGTGAACTATTTTCTAGAACTTGGGGCAAAATCTTTTTTTTGTCTGAATTATATGTAAATTATATATAAATATATATACTATATATACACTATGATGCAAAACCAGCACAGGAGCAATGCCTCCACACACTATGTCAGACACATTAGAACCGATTAACATTTATTTCTAAATGCCTTAAATTATTTAGCTTTAAGTCAATCGTTGATAAATAGACAATGAATCATCATGCAAATGTATTCCAAAATGATATGGATCAGAGGAACACCCACCATGGGTCAAATCAAATTAACATTTGTCTCCTTTTTGGATATTTTGTGAGTCTTTATACCACATGTCATGATCTAAAGGCATTTTAACTACATCCATTGCTCAATTTTGGTGTGCCACACATATATCTGTATCTTTCATTGTTTTCTGCGATTTAAAGGTAAAATATTGGTCAGATTAGTCATTAATGAAAATAATGATTGGTTCAAAGCCTTAAGTTAAACATTGATTGTCAGAGGTATTTACTGTTGATGATGGCTACTGCAGCGCTAGATGACAGTAAAACATGTTCTTGTTAGTTTTAAGCAGCACTCACCAATAGCCATAAAAATCTCATTGACATTCACCGCAGTTTTGGCTGAAGTTTCCATGAAAAGTAAGCTGTTGTCATCTGCATACGTCATTGCCTCCTAAACCAAGAAATGCAATGAAGTGATGAGCCAGCTTGCAATATAAACTTCAGTGTCAGGCTGTTGACGCTGATCCTCACCTGTAAGTCTACAGTTCTCTTGTTGGCCAGATCGGCTTTGTTTCCTGACAGTGCAATGACAATATTTGGACTGGCTTGTCGTTGGAGCTCCTTCACCCAGTTCTTTGCACGTGTGAATGTATCCTTTGAAAAAATAAAAATGAATTAAAAAAAGGCACATTATGCATGATAATGGGATGTGGATCTTCAGAGCATTAGATCCTTGTTACAGGTTTTCCATGTTTACAGGAAAGAGCAAAGGTTGGCTGATGTCTATTAAAGTGAGAAATTATCAAACTGGAAGACAAGGGTCAGAAGAAAATGACGCACGACTTTTGCCTACCTCGGCCCCGTCTGTGTAACTTACTGGTTTGGTGATGTCGTAGACCACAATGGCAGCCTGGGCTCCCCTGTAGTACATGGGTGCCAAGCTGTGATATCTCTCTTGTCCTGCAGTGTCCCAGATCTCAAACTTGACTGTTGTATCATCCAAACATACCGTTTGTGTGAGGAAGGCAGCTGGAAATAAAATTATACATATTAGACTGAAGGAAAATCTCAGACTTGTTATTTTACCATCCGTGGGTTCCCTCTCAGATCATACCAAGCCTGCAGTGGTTTCTGAGTAATTCCCGCTTTGAGCAGAATACGCCAAAGTTGGTGAAATCTTGTTTTAAACAAGAACAAATCAATCTTCTAAGTCCTTCATTATTCTGCTAACAGGCTACTAAACACAGACAATAATCATTCTAAATTATTATTTAATAGTAACCATGCTTAATTGAATATTTATTTAACTAATTTATTTAAAATATATGTTGATTTTATCTATTGCTTATATTCATTGTACCTTGTCCCTCGTACCCTCCTGTGCCTGTTAATGAATTTCTTTTGACATTTAACAACACATAGTTCTCCGCTGATGTTGAACCTATGAACTGGTAACACTAAATATGAATTGCACTTTTCAAACAAGTAAATAAAAATACACAATAAATAAACAACTACCGTTGTCTGAAATTGAACCTCATATCAGATCATCTAGTAACGGACACAACCGCACATGTTTCAGGGGCCCTGCTGAAGACTGAGGGGGACAGAGAGTTTAGAGGCAGGTATCCTGAGGCGCCGGAACGATCTGCCCAATAGAATGAGGTCGGCTGAGTCAGTGATTTCTTATAAATCTCTTCTTACATTAATAACCTTGAGTCTTTCCTGATTTTACTTGAACTTTTGATTTCCTTTTAACTGTTTATGTATGTATTTTTGTCATTGCACACTTCACTGTGTTCGTTTCTTTATTTTTGAGTGACACTGTGAAGTTCTTAATAACATGGTTTTGAAAAATGACACTGTAAAAAAAACATCATGCCCTACATCAACAGGGCAGAAATTCAATATTAATATGGCAGCGATTACAATTAGGATAAAAACGAGAAAGTGATTTACAGGAATTCTGAAAAGTCAAAACGATTTAAAAGTGATACGATTCTCCTTACTGGTGTGGCTGGAAACGCAGGAAAGAGAAAACATTTGAGGATTATGTTAAGAAAACACTGTAGCACATAAAGTAAAGCCACGACGGCCCACAACTCGCTGAGTCAGCCGACTGTCACATGACAGAGGAAACTAAGTGCTCACTTGGAAAACACATTCTTAAAGCTCTGTAATCTTTGACCAGGCGTATGGCGGACCATGGCTTCAGCAGAAAAGAAAACCTGCTGCCTCGCTCTCAGTGTAGGCTCTAAGCCTCTTGGATACGTGAAATGACATAGAAAGAGGTGTCGCTGGATATTTAGGGTTTCATATCATCACACCTGTTAGTGAACTGCACAGTTCATCAAATATATTACTTATAGAGCCTGGATTTGCATAAAATTTATTGAAATACAATTTTGATGTTGATTTAACAATATTAGTGATTTTTCCTGTAAAAATTCCAAGCACGACTTTCACAGCCTCTAAAAAATATTGTTGCTTTTAGCAGTTTTACATCAAATTGCTGTAAATAAAAACCTTTGGGTTTTGGACAAGACGTGACTGAGAAGTCATCTTGGGCGTAGAGAACATCTTGTACATTTAACAATTAATCAGTGTCATGACAAAAGTCTTTTAAAGTAAAATATCACGTGTATGATCACAGGTGAGTTGAATGAATTATTTTATCATCCAATAGTTTCAAGTTAGTTATGAGATTTCTCTGAACCCAGTAACAGTGGGTGCTGGACTCTGACCAAAAGGCTGATTTAGCCTTAAATTTCAACAGTTTGTATTAAATAGTATGTTCCCTAATAAGAGTATTATTGTTCCAAAAATATATATACCAGAAGGCCTGGAACAACATTCATGATGATTCTCTAACATCCTGTAGTGTGTCACGCTTCCGTCTTTGCCTATGTGCCGTGTTGTCTTCAGAGATTTCATAAAGCTCATATACAGAGCAACATTTTTTCACTATTGTGAACTTTCACCTGTGACGCAATGTGGAATATGTTGATAAAGATGGCAATGGATTGATAATCCTTTACCTAACTTCCACTGCAGAACTGCTTTTCTCTTGTTTTTTAAGATGGTCGTTTAAAATATACAAGTTTAAAATTTTTAGATGCATAAAATCTGCTTGAGCTGTCTATTTGGCATTAGCTTAAACTTTACCTACCAGTTAAAAGTTTACTTCAGTATCATTCAAGCTTAAGCACTAATTTTCTTTCAAGTAACCTCACTCCTCCACTGCCAAGCAACTGGTTTGTGCAGAGGAAAGTCGGAAGTAGCTTTCTGATCATTTTCAGATATTTCTGTTTAAAAATATAGCATATATGCAAGTTGAGCTCATGTGTGAAGAGCCTGGTGGCTCAGGGGAGTCAAAGTGCAAAGAACCGGTTCTGCAAGTCCTCCTCCTCCTCCAACCAAGCAATTCACTTCACCATTCATGTTGATGTCGGCTGTCTTTCTAAGTTTTATCTCAAGTACGTAAAGAAAATAAAGAATGTGCACAGGGATTGGGTGATAGTTAAATTATTAATCTGTGATAGAAGTCTTAAATAATCTCATTGATACGGTCCTTTCTAGAGATGATATCAGAGATGATTCTGGGACTCAAATAACACTCAATAAAACCCTTACCTCCGATGGTGCTCTCCTGGTACTCGTGGAACTGGCCTTTCACAAAGCGCAGCACCAAGCTGGACTTTCCAACTGCCGATTCCCCCAACAGCACTAGCTTAAACTGACAAATCTTGTTGCTTGCTGGTGTGCCGTTGGTTGGCGCTGGTCCGCCCCGTCCTGCCATGGCGCAGTGTTGACAATTGTAAGAAGCTGAGCGAAGAAGGCTAGATCACTTTCAGGTAGGTAGATGAGCCAGAGGAAGAGGAGACCTCACCAGTGGGACCTGCAGGAAACACACATTCAGTATATTAACCCCTACTATTACACACACACACACACACACATACATACATATATATGTTATGTATACACATACATATATGTATATAACATATATATATGTATATATATATTATAACTATAACCCATACTATTTTAGCACTTTGAGATTTGATCCAAATGTAAAGTGCATTATAAATTAAATGTATTATTATTATTATTACTCCAAATAGAAAACTTTATTTCCAAAGAAAACAACACGACAGCGGCCTGATAAACCGGAAGATGTGTTTGATTATTACTTGTCTCTTTTGGTAGTTGCTATGAAACTGACTATAAAAAATATTAGCTTTCGTTTTTAGCCATCTGTTCCCACAGATCGTCCTAACACTTAGGGTTTACTTTTCATCAAGATACTCAAGGAAAGGAAAATGTTATTCTGCATTTTCCTTTTGCTTTTTTTCAGCTTGAGTGTTTAGAGGAACTTCATAGACTATGATTTTAAAACATATTCAGTATAAAATACACACATCTAGGAGGGTCTGAGGTGTGTTGTTATAACTGATAAGCAAACTGGCATTTACAAATGTGTCAGTAACAGTTACATTGTTAGTACACTTATTCCTTGCACAGCCGAGACTACTACAGACTACTGAGCGAGTACTTGTAAAGCGCTGGCAGTGTCTACTAGCTAGGTGTACACAGTCACCGTTCTACAAACTGAAGTTAGTGTGATGCTATCGCTAGTATTGGTTGCAAATCGCGGATATTTTTTCACTTACATTTTGGTTTTAGTTTGAAAAATGCTGATTTTGTTTCGAAAGATCACACACCGTACACTTTGGCAAAGAAGTGCCTTTGCTGCAGGAAAAGCATGTTGTCCCTGTAGAATGCATCATCGTTGTACAACGTCCTGTAAACTCGATAGGGTGGGGGATAGGGAGTTCTTAAATTAAGTGTACCACCTTTCTCTATACTTTGGCCCGTTTAGACTATCTGGAACCTTCCCTAATCTTTTTGGAGTTGGTTGATACTCATTAGGTCAGTTTCTGCTGAGTCAAAAGACAGGAAGCAAGACTCAGCACAAAGGAGGAAGTAAAGGCTACAGAACGTACATATATATATACACACACACACACACACACACACACACACACACACACACACACACACACACACATATACATATATACACATATACACACGTATATATACACATATACACATATATATACACATATATATACACATATATATATATACACATATATATATATACACATATATATACACATATATATATATACACATATATATATATACACATATATATATATACACATATATATATACACATATATATATATACACATACACACATACATACATACATATATATATATATAGCTATTACCATTGAGTGGATTTACAGCTATATTTGGCAGAATTATTTAGAAACGACAAATCATAACAAACTTCAGCAGCTTCCAATACAGCACCTTATATATATTAAATAATAATACATGGAAAAACACCTGTATTAATCATCATAAGGGGGAAAAAGCTGAGGGAAACCTTCACAGCGATGGTGGCGTTGAAGGAATAAAGACACTTCATTGACTCGCCGTTGGTATGTTCGCATTTGACTGCAGGCATCAGAGCTGAGTTCCCAACTGTCACATTCCTCACAAGAAAAGGAGAAAAGAAAGAGGGCATGATGGAGAGCCCAAACTAGCAAATAGATAGAATTTTGCCTAAAAAAAGTTCTTGTACAGAAGATATGCAAGTTTAGGAACCAATTGTCTGACAAATTGTAGTTTTCTCAGGCAAACTATGGGTTAGAAAGGTTAACAAGAGCACACGTGGACTGATGACAACAGCAAGTCGTGGGAAAGTTGTTTTTTTTACATTCTGTGTTAGGCTAAAATTTCAATTTTTTTTCAATACTGATATCTATAAAAGGCTGGTGGGAAGACGTAAAAGTGTTTTGCTAAAGCAATCAGACATCCACAGATTATAAATGTAATCTTTTAGCATATACTTGGTTTCAGATTATTTTTCTTTAAATTTCATAATTGCTGAATGGACTGGAGAGAAATTACACTTGTCATTCAAAATGTGTGTTTTGGTTACTTGCTGTGAACTGCCCTTCCCATCCTCGAATGATACAAGTGGTACCAGCCATAAGTTACAATGAATTTAAATTACACAAACCCCAATAGCTATAGGTCAAAAAGCTTATCAATATTTTGGTAATTGCGAGTTAGGTGCTAGAACTTAATTATTATTGGTTCTCTTTACCTAACCCAATAATAATTAGGGATGGATAATAATAATAGTAATACAACACTGTCTTATCACAATTGCGCCATTTTCAATTAAAGGAAAGACGGAAATAATGTACGGCTGCCACTGACAAAGAATCCAACAGGAGAGGTTTCTAAGACATGAAAGTCTGAACCATGATAGCCGTATTAATTAGTATTCAGGTTTTTCTAGATTCTGATACTACAACTGTTAATAGGAAAATAAAAAGGTTCCAGCATTAAATTCAACACATTTATTATTAACATAGAGGAGGTTGCTCTTGCAATTACATGTTCTTTGTTGCTCTTACACAAACCTGCACATATATTAAATAGTCTGTGACAAATTCTTTGATGGCTCTTAAGGCTTCCGCAGCGGTAGTGGGTCATAGAGAGAGACAGTGGGATATGGGTCAGAGGGAGAAAGAAAAAAAGAGGAAGGCACAAAGTAGAAGGAAAGCTTGTGAAATATTCATCATGGCCTCTTGTATGCTCTACTGCTGTGATGATTCAAGCACTAAGGAGGGATTTAAGTGTATCGATCACTTGGATGTGTGCAGATAAAAATATCTGTTTATATATATACAGTGTATAAAACATGTTCCCAAAACTTAAACTAGAGTGTGTTACACCCTAAACTTAAAATGGCCCAATAGGGCTAAAATTACCCCACCACTGACATAAATATACAGCAGTTTCTTTGAGAATCAAATCAAATATCCATGTAAAACATTTAATGCTTTGTGCATTCTTTAGTCAACAACTCTATTAGGCTAAATCGTTTGCAAGTTAAATGCAACCAAAATTGGAAAGGAAATGTGAAACATCTCCATGATTAATGCAATGTGTATGATTTTAATATAGGGGCACATTTGTGGCGTGGAGAGTATTATCGTGTTTTGTTTAATAATAATTTGGTATTCTCAACCTCATTAACAATATCCTACATTTCAAAATAGTCATGTTAAAGCGTTGAACAGAAACGTGAAATACGTGCCTTTCAATCCTGAACTCGCTAGCTAATTAACTAGCTTAGCAAGATGAGTCTTCATCGTCTGGAGAGCAAACGTGCCTTCGCTTCAAATGCTCCAGCATTTCTGACGTGTTCCATGCCAGGACAGGTCAGCTTTGCATGTCACTGTATTAGTGTCATCTCACAAGCAGGGACTTGCTCGATTATTTTGAAGGGTGGGGTCAGGAGGGAACTGGTGGTGTCTGATATGAGGGATGCATCACTATCCTTATTTTGCCTATTATGCCAAATGGTTTTACCCAGAAGTACAGTGAAATACTGAGTTCAACACAGATATAAAAAGATATGAGAAGACCATTTTAAGAATTTCTAATGAAACAGGAAAAACTAAAAAAAAAAAAAATATTTAGGAACAGGAAAGCGGTGCATAACTTGGGAAAAGCAAAAAGGAAATTCTTCACTAGAAGTTAGCGAAGCCAAAAAGAAATCATAGGCACTTCCTTTTTGTCGTGACTGCTGAGTGAAGACCTCCATATCCAGCCAGAGAATATGGTGATCCATTGGCCAACCTAGAACCTGCAGGATTCACCATAGCACAAGTCAAAAATTAAGAACCAACCCATTAATTCAAAACATTCACTATCTGAAATCTAAAATTACAACACTAGTTTTTAAATGTAGCAGGTTACATAACTGCTGACCATGTGAGTTCACTAAAGGTGCAATCTTGCACAGTTTTTCCTATGTCTAAACATTGCACAATAAAAAACAACAGGAAGAGCTTCTAATGCATACTCTGTCTGTTTATCTGAAAATCTGAGCACAAAACCTATTCAACAGCAGTAGCAGATCCCGCAAACCATGCTTTCTTTCAAATTTCAAAGCTTCAATAAATATCATTTGTCCCTGGTAAGTTCTGCTGGCGATTTTTGGTGAATGTCAGAAGCAAAGGCATCAAAAACAGTGTCCTTTATGAACATAGACATTAGGTAAGTCCCAGCAACATTGTTGTAAAGCTGAGTAGTCAGTCTGTGTAATCAACATCCAGCACAATATGCTCAGTGCCTCGTTGGAAATTAAACATACCTACTAATAAGAACTATGTTGGAATAGATTACCAATGGCTTTGCTATATATTAAATTTAAAAAGTTTTCCTTTTATCAGAGCATGTTGCTCAACATGTGAAGGGCCATTCCCCATAAGGGCCATTCACCATAAATATAACAAGGGCCTTAGCAAGTTACTGTAAATCCATTCTCTGTCCCAAAGGTCCAAGCTCTGTTCAACTAATTAAGCCATAAAAAGGTAGAAGATGTTTACATATGTGACTATATATGCTATGAAATGTTAAAAAAAAAAAGAAGACATGTGCCATCAGTAAAAAAAACTCAACAATTTAATCCTGCTGAATTACACAACACCAACACACAACCAGTAATGTCACCTTTATGACAATTGAAGCAATTAATGTTGAGAGTACAAGTGTTCTGCTATATACCGGCCTATAAAGTGAAAAACCGAACCATACTTTAATTACTCAAGTAGAATTACAGATAGACAAAGTATTAATCCTACGCTGAAATTGTACAGACAGTAGCCTAGAATAATCTTTTCTACATGTTATCGTCTTTAAAATTAAGGTTAAAACCAGTCTTGAGGCCAGGAAAGTATGGAATGAGCCAAAAAAAATCTACTTAAGACAAGCTTGTTGTGAAAATGTAAGGATTAGCTGTACAAATGTTTGTGTTCAAACAGTAGGGCGTAAAAAATTTAATTACTTTGAAATAATAATACAGGTACAGATACCTGGGAAAAAAAACAAAACACTCTTGGACAATTTTGGCTTTAGTGAAGATGAAGTGAAATGTAGAAAGGGTTAAAAACAATCCCAATCAGAAAAACAGCCTTCGCATCAGCCTGCAAAGGCCACCCGACCAATTTGTTTAATCAATTGCAAAACAATCAAACTGTAAGGTGCAACAGCCCACGTGTAGTGCAGCAGTCACCAATAGATGCACGGCACATGCAAAAAAGTGTTTTTGCCGAAACTACCGTGTCCAACATGTAGAGTACGTGTTGTTGGAGGGTAGCTGCAGAGCTTAAATCTGTACGGTACTTCAGAAAGATAGGACAATGGAAACGTATTGGAGCTTTATGTTGCACTGTATTGAGGATGAATGGAACATGTGCAACAGATGCATCAGACAGAATATTTTCCTGATCATCACAGGTCATAAATGAGCCCAGGGGACTGAGAAATATGCTTATTGCACTGGACCGAATCACAAAATGACAAAAACATAAAACTCCAGGAACGAAAAATCTTACAGCTTTGATATTCAATAGTCACTCATAATTATTCAAAGGTTTTTTGCCCCCCACCCTCAACCCATGCACACACACAGAAATACTCACGTACTAACGCTAAATGAAGAGAATGTGTTTGTTGTGTTTTAGCAGTGTGTTACTCTGGCAATGCTTTGCTCTGCAGAAAAGCTCTCTGATTTACCAGGTGAGTATATAATTACAGGTTGCAGACATAGATGACTTTGCTCTAAATCTGTCCATGATTCTATGATCCAAGCCAATTTTACAACTTTGGTAAGTTTTTCCATGTGGAACTGAAAAACCCAGGTTAAACAACAAAGATTAAAGCTGGTGTGAAGTATGTGTTCAGCCATCATCTTTGAGATTAGGGCCTTTGATTGCTCAACAAATATATCTTGCTTCTTCTGCCTAAAAAGATGGCTATTAATTGTTGAACCAAGAATGGATCGTGTCTTACTCTACTTTGCACTCAAATGATGACATTTTCCTTCACTTCTTTAAACCATTCATATCCACAGTGAACTTTTTGACAGCTGCTGCAACAGCATGTTTGATGTTTGTGAGAAGTATAACAAGTTTAACTGGTGCGTGATGGTGGTACCTGCAATGTTTTGGGGGTTTATTCTTTTCTTTTTTAAATTGCAGCTACAGATAACAACCTTGATTTAGAACTCCGAAGACAGTGTAATTGAGGCAAGAATTATCCTTGCAATTAATGAAGTATAATTATAATCAACTTTTGATATAATTATAATGATATATAGTCATAACGTATTGGTCTAACTGAGTGGTAAAAATTAAGTTACGTTTTGAAAGAGTTAACTATATCAAACCCAAACCCCAACATTTGCATGCTACCTGCGTATTTCAGTTACAATTCAAGTACATTACAAATAATATGTTAAGATCTGGTTGTGACTAACGAATTGAACAAATTTGTTGATTGATGCATTATTCATGAAAATACTATTGAATCGAGGATAGCGTTGATAAACAAATGTGTTCCAAAGCTAATTGGCTCATAACGGTAATTATTACGTCAAAATAAAGCGCCTCAAAATCAGCTTCCAGAACAGACCACTTCCACTAACAAACCGACTAAGTAATTGATAATTTACTTAGATTAAGCTGTAGCTTTACTAATTTACTGGTGAAAACAGTGGACATTAACTACCAATAAATTCTAGAAGAAATGTTTAATTCTGTTAGCGAGGCTAGCTCCTACAGCCAGGTGTCGAAGACGTCAATAGACAACTTTCCTTCTCTGACGTCGTCAGCTGTTTGATATTAAACGAAGTAATAACAAACAAGTCGGGAGAGCAAACTTATTAAGCCCCGTCTGCGGCTGAGGCTGGGATACATATGTGTCCCGGGTCTGTCAATAATGTTTGTGCCAAAGCTTTCGGGACAATTTATTTGCTCTCAGACGGCAATAAGCTCATCTGCTCCCTCTATCCTTTCTCGGACGTTTCAACTGAAACTAGATTTGGTTACGTTAAATTTAGGGAATGTAAATATGACCAACAGCTGTACCAGAGAAATACGTGCTTGGTTATCATCTTCTCTATCATCGTCTAACATTTCAAGTTGTTTCACTTACAATACTTTCTCCTCTTTCGCTGATCTCATCGGCGACGTCGGCTGTCTTCTTCTTCTTGGGCTCTGGCCTTCCTTTCCGGTTAGGGACTTTTCCGGGAACGTCCTACTTTTTGCAAGTGGCTGTCTGACCAATGACTGCAGGCCACGTCACAAACCGCCTATGAGAACGTCTCTCCTTACCGATCAAAATGTACCACATTTTCAAGCACAGTATAATGTAAGGCTGCTTTATTTGTCACTTCACAAACCGGGGCCATTCAAAATGATTTACGGAGTAATATAAAACATATTTTATGATATCATATATTATGATTGACAATAATAACAAAGAGAAACAACACAAGATGAAATTAAACGTAAAATTATATTTGCCCAAGTGCACACAAGATACACAAACAAAATACAAAAATAACTTAAGATCGAGTTCAAAAATGTTTTTTCAGTCATTACATGGTGGCGTAGGTAGTTTTAAAAAGGATTGTTTGTTATGAAGTTTTGACTTCAAAGAGGTCAGAGGTCAAGCTTATCTAACATTGTCATTGATGGTATTCCAAGTTTGTGTTGCATGATAACGAAATATTGATCATTGTGTTTTGCTCTAACCCTCCTAACATCAGCAAGCCGGCCCCAGATGTACTCAGGCTCCGAGAAGGTTCATATGTCTCCGACATGTTATACATATACTTAGGAGCCACATAGCGATTTTTACACAAGAAGTGATCAAGTGTGTGACTGTAGCCAGTATTAGGATTTTAAAACTGGAGTAACGTTGTGATATTTCCTAGTTTTTGGTACGACCCTTGCAACAGCATTTTGAATAAGACAAAATTGCCAAACAGATTTATTTGACTGGCTTACGGAATGACAATTGCAGTAATCTAATCTACTTGAAATAAAGGCATTTCAAGGAGTTGCTTTGACATTATTCATCTGACTATAGCAAAACATTTTGGACATAGTTAGCAGAAGAAGATACTGATTTGAAGTAGCTGTGAAGTTTTAAATCTGAGTCCAGGATGAACACCAAGGTTTCTTGCTTGACTCTTTGAAGGGAGTGTGATTGAAGATGAGAGCTGACACTGTCTTTTTGTCTTTTTTCTGTGGCTCAAAAAGGCAAACAAAAATTAGATATAAAAACTAGAAAAAAATTCTCGAGTAATTTTGATTGGTGCCTGAATTTGGAGCACTTGTATGGACCTTTGGCACACAATTGCAATGTATGAATGATTTACTGGGAACTTTTACGGTTAGTATTAAAGAAACTACATTAGAAGTATGAAAAAAAAATTTTTACATTGAGAATTGTCACCTTGCAGATTGAGTGAATTCCCTGTTTATATGAGATTTATTTTGAAGTTTCTCTGCAATTTGTGTTAGTGACTTGCAGCTAAAATGGATAGAAGCGTAACCCAGATAAAACTGCCTATTTAGATGTTTAATATCATACATGCTACAAAAGCTTTGCGAGCATAAAAAGGTCAGAAGAAAACATAGATAGAAAATATATCTAGAGATTAGTCACCTACGCCACTGAGGTGGAATTTTTGCCCACTTTGAAGATAAAATAATATTTTAAAGACATTTTATTAATCCAATTAATTATTTATATTATTGTGTTATAGCAGGATTAACTATTTTGCTTCAGGTCATTGTTTTAGTGCCTGACCAAGCTGCAATTGAACTTCTACTCATAGATTTATGACATGACATTCACAATCACAATTTTATGGTAGAGAGCAGATATACATTTCCTTCAATTATGGCAGATCAGCCTGGCCATGAAGCAGCAAAGAATCAAGAATGCTCACATTAAAGTCTCACATTCATCTCTCATATGAGTGACCAACATGGCAGCTATCATTTGGTTGCTGAGTAAGATGGGGAGGAATGGTTGGAGAGCCGGGGTTCTTATAATAATAATAATAATACATTTAATTTATGAACTAGTGACAGGTGTGGCATCTGCGCAGCCTTGCCCATAACGACACTAACGCACACATCCACACAACCCGAGGGAGACTATAAGCAGTTGCCTATCCATTTAGCCTTAAAATCTATCAGCCTGTTTAAACTACTCTCTCAAAAGTCATTCAGTCGTCTCTGATGTTGATGAAGCTTTTCAGAGTGCACAGGATCAGTTCGTCAACGTCATTGTTGTTGTCGATTTCTGAATGGTAGTTCTTCACAGGGAACATACAATTCATTGGAATGCCCACTTCTGCACAGAACTGATCAATCTAAAACAAAAAAAAAGAAATAAAAAACAGCACCACAGCTTATAGCTCAGAAATGTCGATTATACAATATATCATTATTGTCACTACACCATTCTAATCACAAATACTGACAAATCAATTGTTGTTAATTAGCTAAAATAAAAAAATAGTAATAATCATCAGTAATAAACCTCAACTCTTATGAATATTAAACAATTTTTTTTTAAAAACAGTAAAATTGTCAGCAATATAGAGAATATATCTGAAGGATCTGTGTAAGTTTTGGTATTTAGCTTTTCGTTTTAGAAACGAATATTGAGAAATGAAAACAAAGTGGTAATTGGAATTTTCGTTTTGAGATACAAGAATCAAAAATTAAATACAAAAGCGATTTTCCTTTTCAAGATCAAATAGGGATGAGGGAAATTTGAAAAATGGTTTTATTTTTTCATTTTCTGAGACCGGTGTGGTCGTTTAATAATAATAATAATACATTTAATTTATAACGCACTTTACAGTTGGATCAAATCTCAAAGTGCTAACAGTTGTTTACAATCGCACCAATGAGGGCGGTGTTCCTCTTTCAATTAATTAAATAATTATGGATAGTTGCAGCCCTAGATAAAACACCTTGCTAGAAAAGGTGTTGAAATAAAGACTAATATTTAACACAACATATTGCCACAGTGCACAGTGTCCTCCAATTACAGGAGCATTTATTTCAGAGAAAACCTTCACCAATCAACCATAACATTAAAAAAAGTTTTTAGATTTTAAGAAACCTTACGTTATAGGCCTACTTTCACTTTCATTTCAGAAACAACTTTCCGAGAACATCATTAGAAAGAAGAACGGTCGACTCTCTAAATGACCGACTCTCTAAATTGTACTTAATGAAGCTGAGACGATATATAGCAGCGCCCCCCTCCGGCCACATGGCGCAACTGACAGACGCAGCGATCACATTTCAGGTATACCTAAATGCAATGTAAGACGGTGGTATCGCAAAAACGGTACCACATCAAAAAGTTGTCCCTACCACTATATGGTGGGGCTTTTGCAACGCGTTTTACAAATGCTGCATATGCGTTGTCAAATTTCTGATGATGTTTTCTATATTTACTTCTTTTTTGACTATGTGTTTTCATACGTTGCAGCGCATTTGTCGCTGTCAGCCAGATTAGTAGATGAGATTGCTGAAACATGTTTGTGTTGTCAGCCATTTGCATGTTGGTGCCGTAAGCGAGATTCAGTTATGGTGGACCCCCAACACCAATGGTTATACTGTACTTATACCCATTATAAAATTTGTGCTAAACTAAATAAACTCCAAAATGTAGTAGGGCATGATGGGTCCACACCATAATCCAATTAAGGCCAGTTGTGCCAAGGAGGGTGAAGCAAAGCGCCCGGACAGAGTGGTAGGCCACCGCTGGATCACAGTCCAGAAGTTACCCACACAGCAAAATCAGCATACACAAGTTAACACTGTCAGAATTTATTTGTGTGAACTATAGAAGTGTTACCCCCATATTAAGACTATAAGGTGTAAAAACTACTGTTCTCATTAACCTGAAATTTTCTTAATATTTGACCTAAAGAAAAACGAAATGTTTTGTTCAAACACATTTATTTTAAAACATGCACCTTATGAATACATTAAAACACTTTTTTTTTTAAAAATGTAACAATGTGGAAAATATATGATCAATCATTCCCATTAAAGTATTTCTTATCAAAGGGTTGAAAGTAAGTGAGATTGTCGATGAAAATCACATCATGGCCATTATTATTTCTCTCTTCTATACAGTGTGCATGAAAATGTTCATGAAAACACCGCAATTCGACAATGCAACCTATAATAAAAGTACGCTATTCATGTATTACAATACCGCAGATTTTGTTGAACACAGGTAGGTCATGGGATTTTCCATTACTTATATAAAGACCAATCAGGTATTCAGTGTCATCATTTTGTACCCAATTTGTGGTTGAAATTTCTGAACATGTATCATAATTGCACTACTGCACATCTGCACCCAGACAACTTTTGCATATCTCCAACTGGACTATTTTAATCTATATATATACCTTTGGAGATCGGACTCTTTCCTTTTTCTTTATATTTGCGTGCACTTTATTCCTGTATTTTAAATTAGATGTGTATTTTTTACCTTTTAATTTTGGATTAAGGGTAAATGTATGTATATACTGTATAGGTGATATGATTTTTGTACGCTTTTTTTCCTCCACTGCTTTTATTAAGAGCAATTCAAATTCGAAAGGTGGTTGCCTAAGTTTGTTTGTTTCTTTATGTGGCATTAAATAGTTTCTTACCTGTAAGTATTGTTGAAGTATTTTGAAATCAAACCATATTTATCTTGTAACTCGTTAAATTATTTAAAATTTTCCCCCCATCAGATTTCTAGGACTGCCTTTTTTCATTTGTGCAATATTTCTAAAATACGACACATTCTGTCACAAAAAGATGCAGAAGTAGGCTTAAAACTTTCCTTTATGATAAAGTTTATAATTAAGGCTGGCATAAGCTAGCTCTTAGCCATGCTGCTATAGCTTTAGACTGCTAGGGGATCTCCCATGATGCACTGAGCTTTTCTCTCTTCCTCTCTCACTGTCCCTCTTTATACACCCCACTCACTTTAATGCATGTTAAATGG
>VRLP01007283.1:0-22716 GCA_009660295.1 Lophius piscatorius | reverse complement strand
GTTATTATTTTATTTTTTATTGATGCTTTTATCTGCTTTTGCTTTGTAGCACTTTGAGATTTGATCCAAATGTAAAGTGCATTATAAATTAAATGTATTATTATTATTATTATTACACGAGGAACATCATGCAACGAACTGGCTCAGAAGGGAAGGTAAGGACAGACTTTATACACCGACGTAACAAGACAATGAGACACAGCTGGAGGGGAAATGAGCACGATGACCAATCACAGAACAGACACAGAGGGAGAACGGAACACAAGTAAAACACAGAAAGGCAACATAATCAAAGTGACAGAACTAACCCTAATAAAATATGAACACAAAGGCTTGACAATGGGTTTGGGACAGAAGGATCACACTAGCATCAAGAAAGGTCCTGGTCTGAGGGCATTTACATACTGCAAAGGAAAAGTCTATGCAGGGAGCGCTCGTAGGCACTGTGCACAGAGAGTGTCTTTATACCTGGCTACATGGGTGTATGAAAAATGTTTCATTACCACATAAGCCCTTATGTGGTAATGAAACCAACATTACAAAGTATGTGATTTAAGCAGAAATACACATGAAACTTAGTCAAAACGTTGTGTGCCTTCATATATAGCCAGTCTAGGCTCAAAACTTGTTTCTAAGTACTTTTTGAGACCCATTAACAGAGTTAGTAGGAAGTCTGGTGATCCCAAAATCAGTTTGCAAAACCACTGTCCCACACACAAAGGCCAGAAGGAGAATATTTGGGACATCATTATGACCCTGGTGTATAAGACAGTATCGTAAACCAACTGACTGTGGCAAACATTTTTTAATTTTCCATTAGTTCCCCCATGTTTATACTAAAATAAACACATGAGAAAATTACTATTTACAAAATTATAAAATTTTTCCCTTCATAATAGAGAAATCATACATCTAGAATAATAAAACTAAATGTATAAAAAGGTTAACGTGTATGTAAAGTTCCCATGACCAATCATATCAATTTCAGATCAACAACACTTCATTCGATTTTCAGTATTGTCTTCAACCTAGATATAATTTAGGCCAGGAAAGTGTCAGTGAGACAATCTGAGTCATCGTCTGGATGTTCAGAATTATCATAGTGGTCATAATAGTCCTCAGAGAGAAGTGTAATAGAAGATTCTGTCTCATTAGCTAAGTTTAACATCTGACAGGGTAGTCCATTAATCTTAAGTAAGGCTTCAGTCATACCCCTGGGAAGAAAATATAACAAAAAAAATTGTCTGTCCAGATGTGCTCCACAGGTCAGTCTCCTTATAGCCCTGACACCACTTTGTCTGCAAGGTGCCTCTATATCTGAGTATGTCCCCTCCCGCATTGCCGGTTTCAGCCAATAACAGGCATTATCTACAGAAAGCTTAATTGACGATCGTCAATTATGCGAAACATCCTTTTGTTTCTTACTGGATGTTTCAACCAGTAAGAAACATCTGTTGTTATATGTCTTTTCTTGATCTTTCTATTCCGCACCAATAAGTTCCTGTATGCGATTTAACCATGTTGGTAATTGATACTTTTGCAGCATTTGACCCTGAACTAAATGTAGAATTTACCTAATTTGTTAACAGTGTAAGTTTGAGTCAACACATCTTTCCATGCGGAGGTCAGGAGGGAACACTTGGGAACAGGGAATCAATGCAATGTCTGATTTGAAAATATCTTAAGAGATGACTGGGCGGGAGGCGAAATTCGCTGGATAGATCAGCAAAGGTAGGAAATACACCATCACTAAATAGGTCTTTAAAAAGTTTTAACCCTTTGTGATGCCATAGAGAGAAGGTGGGATAGGTTGTTGAAATAGACGATTCCTCAGTAAAGGAGCTAATGTTGACGATGAAGCAAATTTAAGATGACTAAGATGACCTCCTAAGTTGACACCAGATTCTGAAAGCGGATCTCACCACTTCATCAGATGTACAGCCAGAGGGGTTGGTTGGAACTGAAGACGTAATTAAAACCATCAGAGAAGACAAAAACAATTATCGAGACTCCAGAATCGAGACTCTCGATTCTGGAGTCTCGATAATTGTTGAGAAATATTTCCAAACTCCCCTTAAGTGATGCTAAAAAGCTTGTCAATGCGTTTGTCTCCTCCAGTCTGGATTACTGTAACGCACGTCTCATCGGGATCCCTGATAAAAGTCTTCAAAGACTAAAGGTTGTTCAAATCACTGCTGGATCCCGATGAGAGTGCATAAAAACACACACATCACACATCACGGGTTGATCGCTGCCTGGAAGCCATGGTCCACAGTATCCCCATTGACACCTTCTTTTTAGTCAACATCCAGCTGTTGCTTTTGGGACTTCTTAGGAGGCATCTTCTGGCTTGTTTTTACTTTTTACAACACATGTAAGGGTTGCCCAATGGTGGAAGGAGGAGTATTTGAGTCAAAAGCATTCTCTTGAATTTTTCTCCATTTTCTCACCAACAGTGCGGTGCAAAAAATTATTTGCATGAATGAAGTTGATAGACTCTACAAAAAAACAGAAAAAATATTCACAAAAGAAATGGGAAAAATATTTACAAAAGAGGAAAATTCAGAACCCTTCATGAGCAGGATCAATTATCAACACAAAACAATCAAATCAATTTGGCCTCTTAGTTGGGGCTACACAATATACCGCACTTCTCACAAGTCACTAGGTGGGTTTACATGGACAGCTTAATTCCGTTTAGATTCGTAAAAAATGTCTGATCGAAAATAAAAATGCTGCACGTGAACACCCCTTTCCAAATGGAATGAACCTTTCCAAATTAGACGTCATTCCTTTGCAAGGAGGTAGTCTTTGAGTTGTATCTGGGCAAGCCAAGCATCGTGACAATTTTTCAGCGCTGCAACGCATTTTAAATATGGCAACTTCCGGTACTGACCGGTCTGCATCGTAGAGTGATTCATTCATTGCAACTTTGAAATAGTTTAACATATTTGGACGGTTAGATGGGCGAAAACTCACTTCCATGTATGCCGTCATTGTCTTATTCTTCTTCTGGGAGGATGTTGGCGGTCATCACCCAACTCACCGAAGCATTATCGCCACCTTATGAACGGAGGTTTGGATTGTCTGCGCATGTCTGAAAGCGTTTCCGATTAGATGAGTCGATGCATATTAATAAAAGAAAAGAATCATAAGTCCTGTAAACAGGCGACCAACATTGCAATTTGGAAAGAAGAAAAGTGTCCAATGTAAACCTGAATAGTGACAGTCTCTGCCTGAAGAGTCTGAATACTGCCCTGGCTTTATGGCGTTAATAATAATAATAATAATAATAATAAATTGGACTTATATAGAGCCTTCCTATGAACCCAAGGAACCTTAACAAAGAGGGTAGTCAAAAACATACTAATAAATAAACATTAAAAGGAGGGATGTGTAGAGGGAACATTGAGATCGTAGGCCTTTAAGAACAGGTGGTGCTTGGGGAGTTTTATGAAAATGTCCAATGTTGAAGAATTCCTGATTTCAGGGGGGAGAGAGTTCCAGGGGGTGGTGGCTGCGACGCTGAAGGCTCTGTCGCTGAATGTTCGCAGCCTGGTGTTGGGGATGGAGAGAAGACCAGTCTTGGAGGAGACAAGCCTCAAAGAAGGAGAGTAGGGGCGGAGAAGGTTGGTGAGGTACTGGGGGACAAGGGCATGGAGAGCTTTGTTAGTAAGCAGGAGGAGTTTATACTTGATGAGGTATTTGATAGGAAGCCAGTGAAGGTGGATGAGAGTGGGGATGATGTGCTACAAGGGCCTGGTGCATATGAGAACTTGGACATACTGGAGCCTGTCCAGGGCTTTGCTGGGTACCCCGGACAGAACTCCATTACAGTAGTCCAGACGGGAAGTTATGAATGCGTGGATGAGGGACTCTGCTACAGCGTGAGTGATGGCTGGAGACGAGAAATTTACTTGAGGTGGTAGAAAGCGGATTTTGTGTTGGATTTGATGTGTGATTGAAAGGGTGGAGTCCGGGATGACAACTAGGTTGCGGAGCTCGGACGATGGGCAGATGGAGCAACCAGCCAAGTCTAGGAGGAGATCTCCAACCTTCCGAAGCGGTGCCTTATGGGCCACAACCCCCTAAGTTTGAGGAGGTTAGATGACATCCATGTTTTTATTTCCTGTAGGGATTTAAGGGCGGCTGTGGCTCAGTGGTTAGAGCGGCCGTCTCCCAATCAGAAGATCGGAAGGTAGCCGGTTCAAATCCCACCAGGGTCTACTTGTTGTAGGGTCCCTGAGCAAGACCCTGAATCCTTAGCTCCCCGGGCGCTCCACGAGGGGCTGCCCACTGCTCCCTCAGGGATGGGTCAAATGCAGAGAAATAATTTCACTACGTTGTGCTGTGTGTGACTCTATGTGACTAATAAAGGATTCTTTCTTCTTCTTCTTCTTCTTTGACTAAGGACTGGGGAGGAAGGGGGGTGGATGGCTTGGAGCTGATGTAGAGCCATGTGTCGTCGGCGTAGGAATGGAATCTGAGACCGTGATGGGATGTGATCTGACCAAGGGGGAACATGTAGATGGTGAAGAGGAAGCGTTCAAGCACAGAGCATTGACGGACGCCTTGGTTGACTGTGGTACGGGAGGAGCTGGAGTCACTTATGGTGAATTGTTTTCTGTTGGAAAGATAAGATTCAAACAAGGAGAGGGCTGTTCTGGTTAGTCCTAAGTGGTCCATTAAGCGGTTAAGGAGGATGGAGTGGGAGACTGTATCAAAAGCTGCCTAAATGTCAAGGAGGATGGGGATGGAGATGTGGCCGGAATCTTCTGCTATGAGGAGGTTGTTGGTGATTTTGATTAAGGCAGTCTCTGTGCTTTGGTGAGGTCTAAATCCAGATTGTAGGGGTTCATAGAGCTCATGGTTGGACATATGCTGATGGTCTTTGGCGGCAACTACTCTTTCCAGGATATTACTAAGGAAAGAAAGGTTGGAGATCGGCCGGTAGCTGTTTAAATCCTCCGGATCCAAACCTGACGTTTTATGACAGGGGGTGACAGATGCTGTTTTGAAGCTGGAGGGGACTGTGCCGGATTCCAGGGAGGAATTAATGATTGTTACCATGGTAGGGCACAGGGCGGGCAGACAGGCCCTGATCAGGGCTGTGGGCATTGGGGCCAGGGAGCAGGTAGAAGCCTTAGCCTTAGTAACAAGCTTTGTCACTTGGAGCGCATCCACCAGGACGAAGGACGATAGCCATGGATGAGGCAGGCATGCGGTGGGGGGGCATTGTCTTCATTACATGCATCCACATGCACCTTGTAAAGGTGCATGTGCATGTGGAGGGTTTGGAGGTAGGGTTTGGAGGTAGGCGCTACGAGCAGCTCGTAGATGGAATCCACTTTGGCCTGGAAGAAATCCCCAAACTTGGCGCAGCGGTTAGAGGCACCCGGAGGGTCAGTGGGTTGGACGGGGCGGAACAAGCGGTTTATGGTGGAAAACAGCAGCCTTGGGTGGTTTTGCTGGTTTCTGATGGGAGTGGAGTAGTGCAGTGATTCGGTGAGTGAGAGAGCTTTCTTGTAGGACCGGATCGGGTCTTTGTAGGCCTCCAGGTGGACGGTGAAGCCAGATTTCCTATAGAGCCTCTCAAGTTGATGACCGGGGGTCTTAATGGAGCGGAGTTCAGGGGTGAACCATGGAGCAGGACGTGTGAAAGAGGCAGTCTGGGATTTGAGGGGGCCGAGAGAATCCAGACAGAGGGAAAGAGTAGTGTTTGTAGCGGGTTACCAGGCCATCAACCGTAGTGTAAAGGGGAATCAGAGTCCAGATGGGTGGCTAACAAGTTTGACAGGGCTGGTGTGCTCAGTGCCTTCATTTTTCTGGTGAATGTGAATGGGCATTTAGTGCGCGATCTGGGCCGAGGTACAGGAATAGTGAAAAGGTTAGAGATGGCAAGGTCCAAGCACTACAAGTGTGAGGGAGATGTGCCAGTGGAGGAAACCAGGTCCAAAGTGTGATATTTAGCATGGATGGGATCTTGGACATGCTCTGATATATTGAAACAGTCCAGTAGTGAGAGGAAGTCAGAGGCAAACATGCAGTTGGGAGGGTCCACATGGATGTTGAAATCGCTGATGAGGAGTGTAGATGGAGACCTGGAGCAGAAAGTGGTGAGTAGCTCTGAGACTTTGGGGGGCAGTAAATGAGGGCAACCAGGTGAGGGGATCCAGCCAGAGAGAACGCGAGACATTCCAGAGAGGTGACAGTGGGTACTGGAATCTCTCTGACCAGGAAGTCAGCTCGACGGATTGCAGCCAGGCCACCACCCCGACCGATGGAGCTGTTTTTTTGTATATAGACATAATCTTGGGTTGTCGCTTGATTGGAGAAATAGTCCTGTTGGTTTTGCCAAGTTTCTGTAAGACATAGAAAATCAATTGTCCTGTCAGTAATGATATCTTGGATGAGAAGTGCTTCATTGTTTAGGGAGCGAGCACTCTGCAGCATGAATGTCGCAGAGTTGTGATGGGGAGATGCAGAGGGATTAAGAGGAACAAGGTTGTCAACACAGATGAGAGGTTTCAGATGCTGGGTTGCACGTGGAGTCTGTTGTGATGACGTCGTAGCGGTGCGACAGAGCGCCGGTCAGACTGTATCGTGGGAATGGCCTGATTGGAGTAACTAAACTTGCAAGGGCTGCTCTGTGGACAGCGTCGGCGCCGCAGGAGTCTGGTGGATTTAATGACGGCAAGGGAGTTTGGAGTTAGGTGACAGGTAAGGTTCAGGAGTTGCAGGGCGATGTATTTGAGGAGCGGCTAGCAACTAGCCATTAGGCTGTAAGCCGGGGACTTGGCAAAAGCAGCGAGAGATTGGATTAAAACAGGTCAGTGAAAAAAGCCAGGAGTGAAGACACCAGCGGAGGTCCAGTAGTGGAAGGAGTCCGGGTGACATTCCAGCAATGAGAAAGCAGTTTACAGCTTGCCAGTGAAAGCTAACAGCTGTTCGGTGGATAACAGCTGATCTGGCTAAACTGACTGGAGTAGAATCACGGCGTCGAAAGTAGATTGGAATAATCTAGGAATAATTTTCCCGACTTTCGGGAATAACTTTCGACTTAGAGGTCCATTTGGGGTAGAATCAATAAAAAAGTTTGAAAGAAAAAACACAAAAAAAACGATGGAACGCGGAAGCTAACGGGCTAAGCCGCTGATCTCGTCACGCTGACTACTACTACACTGGAGTTGCAACACAGATCGTATTAAGATAAAGTTGGTGGAGACAGTTCACACCAATCTTTTAGTTGTGTGAAGGACAGGAAAGCAGAAATATTACAATTTGCAGCGGATAGTGAAGCAGCGCCAGACACGCCAGCGTTTAACACATCCAAGACGTTGAACAGGTCATTGTCATGTTAACTCCTCCCACAAGCAATACCAAGTTCAATACAAATCAATTAGTAAAAATAAACAACGAATGCAAATAAAACCTTTCTGTCTATATCAACACTTAAAGCTATACAGAAAATACATGCATAGAGCACATACAAATCCCTAAGCATAATGCTGATTCATGCCACAACACCCTTGTGTGTGGCTCACACATGATACAGCATAGTACCAGTATAGTTTCCACCGGCACCCTGCTTTAAACCAGAGGGAGGTTGAGAGTTCTTCTGTGTTCAGAGGATATGCCAGGAATCAAGAATTAGAGCAATTATACAGCGGTCGTTGTTAAATCGGGCCCGACCGATCTGGTTTGCAAATCAGTTTCACACTCCGCTCATTGGCATTGGTTGGTAGACATCGAATGCCCTTCCTGACACAACCCTCACCATTTATCCGGGCTTGGGACCATCACTAAAATTACTGTGGCTTGTGAACACTTAATGGATAAGTTAGCCTGATAGATACACATCTGAGGAAATGTACTTACCACACCAAGAAATCTGCCCTTTAAGAGATCCGATGGTAGATTTTAATCTGGATGGGTTTGCTGCCAGTTGAGAAAAAATTCCCTCTGATGGATGAGTTTTATTGAGTGTCAGTATCCCCGGTAATGATGACCCAGACTATTCTATCAAAGTCCCCTTCCTTGTTAGCAGGGTTGACCACACCAGAACGCTGCTAGGCCAAAATGTTTTTCAAGAGATAATCCTTTGGCAAAAAGAAGGAAAAGACCCCTTACCTGCCATATGCAAACTCCTTAAAAGAGCCATGCAAATCCAGATGCTGAGGCTGTTGTACAGTCAGTTTTTACCGACTGTCAGTGGTTTTTTGTTTTCAATGTTTCCCTTATCTGTGTGTAGGCATACAGGCATACATGGGTGTGAACACTGGCTCGGCTCATCTTCACACCTGCACATCATCACCTCAACACCAGCAGTAGAAATACTGTGGTTGTCACCCCACTCTTCACCAGAATGTACTGCAAGTTACCTGGTAGATATCTAAAAGCCGAGTAAATTATATATTCCTGGTCTTTTTTGTATCGCGTGATATTTCTGCTGACCCGTCCTTTTTTTTCATGTGCTCAGACAACCCACGCCGAGCTTGTGGTTCTCCTGCAGTTTTGACATTCTTTAATTCCCAGCTCGGCTTCTTCTGTGGTTCATTATGCCGCGGCCTGCGTCTTTGACCTCATCTGCTCTCCCGTCATTATCTCATATAAAGTTTCACTTGACCACGCAACTTGTCCCTGGGTCTGTATCTGGATTCAATACCAAAAACCTATCTAAACATTCTCTACGTACTCCAACTCTCTCATCCCACGGTTCATTATTTGGCCACCATGAACAGATCCTTCAAGAGATAGTAGACTGACTCAAGTCATTCTCCTCCAGCGTCGATCAGTTAACCACTTACATGGATCAAATTCTCAAGCTTTTCACGGCTGCAGCTAGTTCTACCCCTCTTGACTCTGTGAGTCTCCCTTTTCTTGCTGATCCAATTCCCCTACTTCCTGAACCACACATCCCAGCCCCTGAACGCTACTCTGGTAATCTGGGGGCTTGTGGATGGTTTCTCGACCAGTGTGGGCTTACCTCTGATTACACATATGCCTTGGACAATGCACTTCTAGCTTATGTAGTCAGCCCACTGTCGGGTAGAGTGGCTCAGTGGCCAAAAGTACTGTGGAATGTAAATTTCTTCCATTTGTCACTCATATCCCTCTTTTGTGGCGGAGATAGGGAACGTGTTTGATCAACCTATTCAGGGAAAAGAAGCCACTAGTCAACTTCTCTCCCTTGATAAGGATTCTTGCTCAGTTTCTGGGTATTAAGTTGATTTTAGAATTCTCGTTGCGGTTTGTGGTTGGTACCATTTGGATTTGCAGACAGCTTCTACTAGCTATTTTGCTGAGAATATTAAAGAAGAGATGGATGCTAGAGACGAGTCGCGAGACGTTGACTCTTTGGTTTCCCCAGCAATCAGACTAGGCAACTGTCCTCGCAAACGCCGCAGGGAGAGGTTTAGCGGCGCTCGTCCACAATCCAGATTGTGGTGTTAAACCCTATACCCTGAACACCAGCAAACCCCCAGTTTTCCATCTCCTGTGCCGGCTGGTAAGGAACCTTTGCTAATTCACGTCTAAGGTGCCCGACTCACATCAACTGATGAACAGTGCATGGTGAGCTCTGGTCTGTGCATTTATTGAGGACAAAAGGGGCATTTTCTTTTCGGGTCACAATAAATTGGCTTTTAGCTCATCATTGAGAGAGGAGGGGGGGCTGATAAGCCACAATACATTTGGTAATGACCCTCACATACACAGTATCTTTTAGACTATTTTTGCAATAATAGTTCCTTCAAGCATTTATAGATTCTGGTTCCGATGATAATTTTGTGGACGTGTCACTAGGGATGCCTGCAGCTCATACGCCCCTCTGTAGTGGCTCTCATAACTTTGATAAAAAAAAAACATGCAAATAAATACTGGAGAACAAGTAGTCTAACCACAATGCCACACAGCCTTCAATTTCCATTTATCACTGCTGTATGCCGGAACGAATTGTTGCATTCTCCAAAAGAAAAAAATTTGCAGCCCAAACACTGAAATATTTTTTTTTGTCAACTAAAATATGTGCCCGTCCTACGTCTACAGCCTGTTGCCTTTCCCTGAACCTTGTTTTTCAGTTAGTAAACAAAAGTTTGACAAATGGGTTAAACCACCGACAATTTTGTTCATTATTAGAGGAGGTCGACAGCGGATATCAGATCTGCTGTTGCATAACAAAGTCTGTTGGCGGTCAGGGAGGACGTTGCTGAAACGGTTTGCTGCTTGTCTAGAAACCCTTTCTGGAAAAACAGGGTCTCAATTATCCCGACCTGAACAATCCTGGTTGGTTGGAAAAGTTACACTTCATGGTGGCTATGAAAAGTCACCTAAAAACATAGAACACAGGTCTCCGTGGAAAGGGAAGCATGTTGCTGCAGATGCAGAAAGATGTTTTGGAGTTTGAGCCCAAAACAGAAAGAATGGAACACTCTCTCACTTCCCTTCCCTGAGAGAGTTCAAAGCCAAATATCGTCACATAAATTACAAGTATCTATAGCGTGTCATCATTATAATACTAACTGCATTTTGGGAAAGGCTCAGCGAGTTTAGAAATGAAGAAAGATAAATGATGTTTCCCTGTCACACCCCTGGTCATCGTCCCATCCCTGCTTAACATGTTTGCATTGACAGGATTAAGTCAACCCGATCTTGAAATTGAACACGTTGACATAGGTGATAAAGACTTATGGTTGTCTAAGTTTAAAAGCATGTCAGATGAAGAAGATACCGCTCGTCAGAAGATAAAGCAATATTGAAAACCTCCCAAAACCTCAGAATCTTATGTATGAAACACGGAATGCCATTCCCAACACTTATTTGATCATGAAGAGGAGTCATGTCAATCTTTGGCTCCACGTACTTTTGCAAATGTATTTTCTCCAGCATGAACTACATACAGTCAAAGAGTCACTCCCAGCTCACAGATGACAGCCTGAAGTCACGTGTAAAGCTCAAAGTCACATCTTAAAACCGTAACCCTAACATAAAGGTTGTGTTTTATGCTCAGGCTTGATTGTCGATTGATTTCTGTACGTTGCTGGGGGACAAATTAGCTTATTTTTAAGCTTACTCTTTTTGAACGTAATAGGCAGCAGCCATATGTTTTATTTATTTCAAAATGGCCTTTATTTTTTTTATCCTTTTACAGATATCTGGTGAGGACAAGGAAAGTAGATATACTGTAATTCCAAGAGACCAGTTGGAAAGTCAGCAACGCAAGAAGAATCAGAGGTTGGTACAAACTGTTTTATCATGGAGTAGTTGATTTGAGAAATGGGGTAGGGTTGATTCTGAAGGAGTATGTGTAGAGTGTTCTGGAGAATGTGTCCCAGTTGTCTTGAGTTAATATTTGGCTTCATTGCAGATGCTCAAGTGCAAGTATCACCACAGACTCTTGCCATTCAGACCCAGCAGGATCATTATATGCTTACAATGTCAGCCATTCAACCAGGTCAGGTTATCTGGTCCTACAGACAGATAACCTGACCTGGTTATCTGTCTGCCAGGTCCTCATGTTATGTTTGGCGAACATAACATGAGGAAACACATCAGAAACAATTGGGGCAAAGGTAGTATTTTCTTTTCCCTAAAAGATTCCTCCCTATGTTGGGATCATGTCAAACCAGTGGCTCAAGTTCTCTGTTTTTTATTTTTCTATATTATTTATTTATTTCAAAGTAGGCCAACATATGCCAGTCTTTTTTCCCATTTCATTAGAGCTCGATGTTTTACTTTGACCCTTGTTATTACATCACCAATAAAAAGTCAACAATTTTTTCTATCTTACCTCAGAAATTCAGCTAAAACGGTAGTTTATAAATATTTTCATTTTAAGGGACATATGTATTACAGCTCTAGACAAATTTTATTTGGTGAAAGGGGGCAAAAATGTCTCCTTTGACAATAGTCGTTGCTACCCTGCGTTAGTCCTTCTGAAGTCAATGATCACATCCTTAATCTTGGAGGTGTTGAGGACACAGTTGTATGCCTCACAACACCCAGTCTGACATGCCGTGCCTGTCTCATCATTGTCTGAGATGAGTTGTATCGTCCCCAAATTTTATTATGGAGTTGCAGCTGTGGATGGGGATGCAGTCGTGTGGGAATATTGTGAAGAGGATGCGACTAAGCTCACAACCCTGAAGTGTTCCTGTGTTCGGTCTGTCTGTGAGAAAGTCCATGATCCATGAACACAGGGAAGAGCCTAGGCCCAGGAAGTTAGTTTGTTGACCAGTTTGTGGGGAATGACCGTGTTAAATGTGGAGCTGAAGTCCACAAAGAATATCCTCACGTAACTGACGGGCTTCTTTAGGTGTGTCTAGGCTGTGTGGAGCACTGTTGTAATGGTATCCTCTGGCTCGTTTAGTAACCTGGTGTTTGTCCAGGTGTAGCCTGAATTTGAATGTCTCCCTTCCTGCCCCTTTGTGCCATTTGCCCCTAATGCCACCTAATTACCACATAACACTTACCTTCCCATGTCTTCCCTCCCCTTAGATCATTACTATTTATTTACATAATGTGGCTAATGCCTGGCGTTCACTGTACGATTTGAGCCGGACTCACATTTGCAAATGAGCCTCATGACTGCCAGGCCGTCTGACGGTGTCAGTCCTTTGTCGCGAAGCGTACGTGAGGTAGCCGATGCCGACAAGCATTTCCTGGTCAGGGGATGGAAGCGGCGGGGCATCTGAGTTCCCATCGTGACACGATGCACTGTAATAAGTAAGCTAAAGTAATAAGTACTCATAAAGTAGAATGAACTTTGTGGACGAATAGGAGTGGTTCACAGCTGTCAGATTAGTGTTTGCTATAAAGTTAGCAATCTATACATTCAGACGTAGCTCGCTTAACTGCAGGTCTCCCTGCAAAATATACCAGCTATTATATCTAGGCACCTAAGATTCCAGATCCGCCAGCACACAGGATAGCAAAAATAATCAAGACAGCTCGTTTTTGTCTTGTTAGCACGTTGCTAACGAACAAACTGTTTTTTCTGCCTTGGAGCTTTCAAACAAAACTTTATTGACAAATGAAAATAGCGACAACAGGCTGCAGGAATCAGACGTGTTCGGACGATGTGAGCTCTCATGCCGTGCAGGTGGAACTGATCGTACTGTACATTTGATTTATACAGTGTGAGTTGAAATTAAACGGCCACGACTCAAAAGTCTTACAGTGAAAGCCCAGCATAAGACCAGTGAGATGGGGACTGACTTCAGGATAACCACACCACAACTGTGCACTCTAGGGGAGAACATCACGGATGTTGAGGATTACAAATGCCGGGGGGGCGGAACTCGACAACAGAATGAGTTTAAGGATATATACTGAGGCTGAAGACAAGAAGGGGATGAGCAGACTATTTCCTGAGCAAGCTGAGATCCTTCAGCGTGTGCAGAAAGTTGCTATAGATTTTCTACCAGTCTCTTGTCAACAGTGCTCTCTTCTTCGCTGTAGTGTGCAAGGGGAGCAGTAGAGACACCAACAGACTTAATAAACTGATTAAGGACGCCAGCTCCATCATTGGCTGCAAACAAGACACCTTTGAGGAGGTGGTAGAGAGGCCGTGCACAAACTTTTATCCATCATGAATAATTTTGAGTATCCACTCCACCACCCTCTGGACAGACAGCAGAGATTCTTCTCTAACAGACTCAACCAGGTCCTCTGTTACACGGACCGTTTCAGAAAATCTCTACAAAAACTTACTCATTTCGAGGAGGTGATTCACTTAGCAACAAATTTGCACTTGTTTTTGCACTAATATATCTACCTACCTCAACATCACTTTTAACCCCAACAAAATACAATTTACACACTGGCTCTGTATATAGATCACTTATCATTATATTTTTGGTTATATTTATATTTCAGGTTTTTGTTTTTGTGTACGTGTTTTTCAACCTGCTGCTGTAACAAGTAAACGTTCCAACTTGAGATCAATAAAGTATTTCTAAGTCTAAGTTGGCTTTTAGCAATACGCACATGTAGTGGGCTCAGTGGCTGATGATGACTGATGACCTTGCGTCAGTGTATGTGGGCATGACAGAACTTGCAGGAACCTCATTCGTATTCAAATTAATTTGTCTAACTTGCATTTTATCACAGAACAATACATTTAAATTCCTGCTGTAGATTAATTTTAGGTCAGAATAAGCACAAAGACCTTTGACACTCTGTATAGAGTGAGTGCTGGCAACTCTTGTCAAAGAAGAAAAACCACAACAAAGATGGGCTAACTCAACAATTCCTTGTTCAACATTGGTGCAGAACAGATTTGATACAGATGTACAACAAAAGGGAAAATCAGACAAGAAACCAAAGACAGAAAACATGCGATGAAGAGCATATGCTCAGTGAGTTCAACAGGTCCTGTGAGAGAATCTTCCAGTCCAACAGCTGCTGGAGCAAGGATAGGTGGGTCAGAAAAAATAATAAAGAGGGGGGGGCACTTGACTGAGAAAACTTGCTGGGCAGTAGATTAACCTAAAACACATCAGGGTGGTGGAGCGACAGTTGTTTAGCTGAAAAATAGAAGAGCGAGAGTGTGTCATCTAAAATTTCACATGCAATATGCAAGCATTACTTTGTGTCTACATTACTATTCAAAATGAGAATGAACACATTTCTGTTTTATCTCAACTGGAAATGGATTTTCCCCTAAAATATTAGAACCTGTGGCAACTGTTATTTCTATCAAACTAATGGAATAGTGCACAGGCAATCTTCAGAATATTCTTATGTGGCTCGTCACTACTTACATAGAGGTCATGTCATTGAGGGCATGGTCCAGTTCCTCGCTGATAGCTTTGTACTTGAGTTTCTGGGCATAAAGCTCATCTGTATGTGCACACAGTAAAAGAAATGCGATTGAGCAAAGCACAAGGAAAAACAACAAGATAGAAATTAGTGACCTATATTTATACATGCATACATATATTTATGTGCATATATATGTATGTGAATGTAATGTAGTGAGCGCGTATGCGATATTGGTTTCAGTGACAAGTTTCCCTTCGGGGATAGAAAAGTATATCTTATCTTATTATTAATAAGCCTTTCAAATATGTGCAAAAGAATATTGAGATATTGCTAAGTAGTACCACAAACAGTCTTCTGAGGTCAAGTCAAGCATAGTCTCACGATCAAACACATACGCACTTTTTCACCTGCTTTTTCACCTGCTCTTTCTTGGATTACCTCATCCATTCCCTCCCTCACACTCCCTCGCCCTTTTGCCTCTCTCTCGTACTCCCATGCCCTTTCCCTCTCTCTCCCACTTCCTCGACCTTTCTCTCATTCTCTTAGAATAACATATAATGATAATAATAATAAAAATGATGAAAATTATTTATAAAATAATAATAATCTTTGCTTTATTAATCACGTTACGCAGTATAAACATACAGTACAACATTGCATTTGACCCATATCTGAGAGATCAGTGGAAGGCCGCTGTGAAGCACTTGAGGGAGCTGAGGTTTCAGGGTCTTGCTCAAGGACCCACGGAATGTTGTTTCAGGGGCTTGGCTCAAACCCTGGTGTCCCAGTTGAGGGTAGCGGTGACGACCACTGAACTAAATATAGCAATTAAAATCGGATAAAGTCTGAAATACCATCACTTATTCTACTACCATCACCTTCACCACTGCTATTACTACTATAAATAAAAGCAACAACTATAATAATAATAATAATTATAATAATACGACGTAGAACATAAGAAACTTTATTGTCATTTTATAGATAACAAGATATTGGGAGTGTTGTTCCAGGTTGATGAATTAGAAAACGACTTGAAGAGAATAAGTCATAAAATAAAATGCACTACTTTATTAGGCTTAAAATATAAACTTAAAAAATAGTGTGTTTAGTGAAGGTAGATTTTTTTGCATAACACAGTTATTGCTCTCTGTATTGTTAGTTGGTGTTTAGTGATCTTATGGCCCAGGAAAAAGTTTATTCTTGAGGCTGGAGGTGCGAGATTTGGTGGACCTCTAGCACATGCCAGACATTAACAGGTCAATCAAATGACATGCAGAGTCCTTGATGATGGATTGGGCTCTGGAAAGTCAGCAGTAGCTATCTTGCAGTCAGGGAAGAGGGCAGGCAATTGTCTTTAGGTCAGATTTGATGGCCGTTTGCAGAGCTCCACTGTCTGCGGCTGAGTACCCAGCATACCACTCTGAGATGCATTATGCCAAAATGCTCCTCTTTTCAGAGCAATAGAATGCCACCAGCAGCCTCTGTTCTGGATTGTTTATTCTGAGTACTTTCAGAAAACGGAGTTGCCACTGAGCCACCTCTGCAACTGCCAAGGTGTTTTTGGGCCAGTAGAGCTTGTCAGGGTTGTGGGTGCCCAGGAATTTTAAGTCTCCTTTTGTGTCCTGAAGTCAATGATAACTTCCTCTGTTTTTCCGGTGTTTAGCCCCAGTTATTGGTTGAACTCCATATTGTTCACTGATCTCTGTTTGATGACTCATCACCTCCTGAAATGAGCTCGTCCACAGTGGTGGAAAGAAGATATTTAGCTCCTCTTCCGGCGAGGCATTGGTGTTAACAGTGTTAGTGCCCTTGTAGATGGCAATGTACTGTTCTCTCCACCACACCTGCCTTAAGTATTTGTCCATGGAGTGTCCCTCCGGTGTTCCATCCTGTGCCCTGTCTCCTAGCCTGAAGGCATTGTTGTGGACTCTGATGAGTGTGTGATTTTCACTCGACATGATTGGTGTGATTTAGTCTAAACTTGGTGCAAATGAATTGACTTGAGGATATCTATGAATAGTTCACATTTTATCCATTAGTCAGCGCTTTTTTTTTTTACAAAACTCACAGTTTTCAGACATAATTCAAAGACTATTTCATGGATCATTTTTAAATGTTATATTCCAAGAATTGTAATCGTCCCATCAACAACTGGGACGATTTTTGGAAATGTCTGTTGTATATTTCTCAAATAAGGGGGGAGCATTATCTCCAAACATGCCATCAGGCAATATCTCTCAACTGTTTATCCGATTTAGTCCAAATACCATGCATACAGTTCCACTCAACGAGATCTATCTTGTTTATATGGTGTTTTACTTTTATTGTTCATGTTCTTCTTTTTTTTTACAAAAAATTAAGTTCTTTTTACATAACTTCCTTGGTCTGATTTAGTCACAATTTGGTGCAAACGAATTGACTCAATGAGATATATCTTGTAAATATCATACTTTACTATGTAATGTTTTACTCACCAGGGGGAACTTTACTTTATAAAAAACACAGATCTCGAAAATGATTACAGTGATCAAGCTTTACACCCAATGGATCTTAGTTAAAGCATTGCTGGATTCCTTTTAGGAAAGTAAGATTGTATATTTCTGACTCTAGGAGGAGCTTTATCTCAAAATATATTCAAAATCTCAACCATTAATGCAATTTAGTCCAAATTTGGCGCACATGAATAAACTTGGAATCGGGACTCAGGAGATCTATCTTGATTGATCTATCTTATCAATTGTGTTTTGCTCTCGTAGTTCATATTTTACTCACTATGGGGAGCTTTTTTTTTTTGTTATTTAGGACAGTAGCTACAATTTGTATGTAATGATCACCTAGTGTTCTAGTGTTCAAACCGACTGCAATCAGTTACTGTGAAGCAGTCTTCTAGCTGAGAGAGCACTCCCTCGGTTACAGTTTTTGTTGTGGGTGTGATGGCCTTGGATTTCCTCCTAACAGAAGAATATGCTGGTATGAGGAGAAGAGGGAGGTTGTGTGACTGGCCAACATGTGGTAGAGGCTCTGCTCTTTGTGCATGGTTAATGTTGGAATATACATTGTCCAATGTATTATTTCCTCTGGTGGCATATTTCACATATTGAATTTGGGGAGAACAGTGTTAATGCATGCCTGATCGAAGTGTCCAGCTTTGATGTGCACTCCATCAAGATGGGCGTCTATTGAAATTCGCTTGTAAAGGCAGTGGTATTTTGTAGCCCAACATATATTAAGTCCTGACGACTATACTATATGTTGCTCGACAGTGATCGACAAGCCAACAAAAAAAATAAAAATCCATAAGATACACTCTAATAATAGTCTTATCTAATAATGATAATAGCCGGGTCTGAAGAAAGTTGACGATTACCATAAATAATATCATTAATGAACTAAAGTGTTGGAACATAAATCTAAGAATTTATAAGAGGAAAGTTGCTTAATTTCGTATAAACCTGGACTTTGGCTGTGACTTCAACACTGCTAAAATTAATTATATTGGGTAAAAGATTATGAATAGGCAAGATATTAGAGTGTAATATGTGTAAATGTACTCAATGTACCTTCCAGATCATCAATTGTCTTCTCCAGCTTGGCAACAGACCTCTCAGCAAACTCTGCACGTGTCTCTGCCTGAGTAGAAAAATCACAAGTCAATGTCTATCAGATACACGTTTTATATATATGTATGTATAATATTAAATTATCCGCGGTTATCATTCCTCACCTCTTTCAGCTTGTCTGTAAGGATCTTGATCTCCTCTTCATACTTGTCCTCTTTTTGAGAGTACTATTGTAAGAAGGATTATTCAGACATGCATAAATATCACTCCACGTTGATTACGTCCAAGAAATAACCATATACATTTCTGTTCTTTGCTGATGACAAGTAATTATAAAAAAAGTAACGTGAAATTTACAACAGTATTTTAAACAGCCATTTCCATGCAGAGCATCTACATCATGGTTAGAGTACGGGGGGCAGTCATGGATACCCAACATTACGGGTTCATCTTCCATCCCATATATACTTATAAAAATAAGTACCTTGCTTCATGAAAATCACACAAGAATTTGATGAATGAATCTCTTTCTCTCCCCCTCTCTTTCTCTCCCCCTCCCCCTCAGCGAGTATTTTTTTTTGTCAGAAAAAAGGAAAAAATAACCTTGTTGTACATGCTTTGTAAGACTGGACCTGCTGCTGTTGACGTCAATTGCCTATTGAGGTCAATGCAATCAGTAGGGTCATCTCAGTCAGTAGTCTGGATGGGTTTTTGGAAATGGATTTTGGACATTGCGTAACGCTCACAAAGTTTTGACAGAAAATAAATTCAACATGGCGACCTACAACTGACACCTTAAACAACAATAACAGAAAATATGGGATAAATCATAATATATCCACTGGCGCAGTCTACCAGGTACAAGCTTCATTGCAAATTCAACTCAGCTCCAAGGTTGATTCCCTCACTGATTTAGAGGAGTTCATTTACCACTACTACAGTTTGTGCTCTGCAGACATTTATTCACTCGAGCAATGCTGAAAGATGAAAAACAACATGGTCAAAAAAAGGAAGAATGATAACCCTGACTAGCTCCATCCATCCATTGTTGTTCCGTTCCTTTCAAAGAGCCGTTCAAAACACTGGCTCATTTTTATATTTATTTATTTTTAAGAAGCCAGCCTGGTAGTAACTCATTTTTTCCGGGAAATATTCCCTGGGAGGAATGCTAGGGTAATATTTTGATCATTCAATCATTCTAACTTAGACATCCCACCAATATATATTCTAATGGTGGGAAATCTGAGTTTGAATCATTCTGAAATATTGATTACAAATTTGGCATGTGTGTAGCTAGAGTGATAGTGACCTGGTGTGGAAGCAGAAGAAGCAATGACTGTGTCATTTTCACTTTCAATGATGGAGAAACACGGTGTTAACAAAAAAGAACTGCTCACAACTCCGACTCAGTTCCCATTGTTCGGGTTAAAGGGCCGGTCAAAAGATTTGGTTCGTTCGTGAACGTCACAACTCTAACGGACAGCAATGATCTACAATCCAACCAAACATTGACATAAAAGAAAATACAAGCCAGCTTTGTCTTTGCCGACAAAAGTTGCTAGAATCATAAAATAAAACACTGCAAACCAAAAACAAAAAACTGCAAGCCGCTGTGGAATATCTCACAATAAAGACAAATTGGCTTTAATGAAACAGTACCCGACATTCAAGCTACAAGTATACAAAACAATCTAAGGCTACGTTCACACTGCAGGTCTTAATGCTAAATTTTTTGCTGAGATACGATTTTTTTGCGTGGTTGATCACATTATAATTTAAATCTGACCGCCATCAGACTCCAGTGTATCAGTCTTCAGCGCTAAAGTTACCCGCATGGGCAGAAGAAGGCGTGCTGCGTGTGACAATACAAAATCGCTAAAGTGTAGCACGCTGCTACACGTCAGCGTGTGTTTATCAATTTTGAAGTATTGCAATCGGAGTCGACAAAATTATGAAAGAAAGAGCTTTCTTTCCACTGACTAGCTCCATCAACGCTGTCTGTCATGCTTGTCTAGTCCATCGTTTACATTTGATCTCGTCATGTCCCGCCTCCTCCGGCGCAGAATTCTGTCACACTTCGATGACGTAAAAGTCGGATGAAATGCAAAATGACCATGAGGTTGCTTTGAAAACATCAGATATGTTTCCGATTTATGACGACATATGAAAGTGGCCTGGGTCTGATTTGAAAAAATCTGATTTGTGCTGTTCAGACTGTCATAAAAAAATCAGATATAGGTCACATTCGGGCAAAAATGTTGGATTTGGGCCACTTTTGCCTGCAGTTGGAACATAGCCTAATATTCTCAAGAATCCCAGAAAACGGCCCATTAGAAGATCCTAAAACCATCAAGCTCTTCAAGCTATAAAATTCTAAACCGTATACGTGGTCGTTCATAAACTTTATATCAACCATTTCTCCAACTTGCCAACGACATCACTGAGTCATTGTTAAGAACGAAGAGAATTAAATTATTTTATCATGCCACCTCCTCCTGTTTTAATCCACTCTTTCTCTGAGAGCTGCAAACAGCACACACATACATGCTCACTCACTCATTGTCAAAAACACATGTCTCCTTTGTTTAAACGCTCAGTAGTCCCTCCATCCCCCACATTTGATTTCTGTAATTTATATGTCTGTCTTCTTTCTTCTAGTTTATGATATATACCAACCTTTTTCATTGATATGGGATAAGGAAATCTCTTCACTACATACAACTGAAAAAACACAAGAACATTTTTCCAGAGCATCAGATCCCTTCACAACTGTCCACATTTTTAAAAGAGATTACAATAAATCTCCAACATCTACAAAAGCCTCTCTAGGTTATATAGACTATTTCAACCACAAACTCAGTGTATTTACCCACCTCAAAATGGGAAAAGAGCATTAGACCCAGACATCTTGATCCAGATTTGTAAAAACACATTCTAAATGACAAAGAACACCAATATACAACTCATTCAATACAATATCGTGCAGAGAATACATAACAAACACAACAAGATTAATAAAATTATTGTGATTTCTGATTGTGGTAAATGCTCTCGGTATTCTCAAAAAAACACAAGTCAATCTTGGGCTGAAGTATCCCCAATCCCCTAGTTTGTGTTTACTTGGCTGCATGACCACAGTCAGTCTTCCAACCAAACAAATCAAAGCAACACTCACAGGTCTAGTCAGGTCTAGCCCCATAGATTTGATTGATGATTTATTCATGTTGATCTCGCTGTCAGCAGCACGCTGATGCACAATGATGTATTGTGTGTTCAGTGTTCAGTAACTTTCAGTTTGGGCGAAGCAGAATTGTAATGTCATCAAGATGTGTTCAACTGTAATCTAGGAAAATTAAATTTTTGATGAGAAACTTGAATGAAAGCGGAATGAGCAATTTGAAGATGTTTTCTTGGCTTGATTTTGCACGCAATTGAAGCATTAAATTAAAAAAGGTACATAATTTTCTTCCAGAGGAAGGATGGAAGGAGGGTCCCCTCGACCCCCCCAGGACATCCTAGGTTCTGAATACTGTGGGAAATACATTCAAGCAAAAACATTTAAATCGGGGTCCACTACCGGTTTAAATCATTCTAAAAAGAAACAATGAAGAAGCATGTGGACAGTGAAAAAAAATAAGAGCGCCAGGGATTGTATTGTTGAGGGGGACTGGGATACACAGACATCAAAGACTGAAAGACAACCAAATACTAAAAGACAGCAGGAAGCAGCTAATTACTCATATTTCAATAAAACTTATAATATAATAAAAATGTAATTTGACATCTAATTTAATTTATGTATTTAAGGTGACAAGATCGCAGCACATTGCACAAATGACCTACGGATGGCAGCAGATGCTGGTTCACCTTCCCTCCTGATTCTCCTTGATTTGTCTGCTGCCTTGCCTTCGACACAGTTGACCATGGAATAGTCCTACACCGCCTACATCACACCACTGGACTCACTGCCACCACCCTAAATTGGTTTCAATCCTACCTCACTGACAGAACAGAATACGTTTCCCTTGGAATTTCAAGGTCCCGGACACACACCGTCACCTGTGGGGTCCCCCCGGGATCAGTCCTTGGCCCCATTCTCTTCATACTATACATGCTCCCCCTTGGCCGTGTCATCAGTCGATATGGACTCTCATTCCATTGTTACGCTGATGACACGCAAATCTACATAAAAACTGACACATGTTCCTCCGCAGCCTCTCCATCCTCATCGTCATCATCATCTCCCCTGTCAACTCTCCGCGCTTGTCTGGAGGAGATAAAGGTATGGATGAAAAACAACTTTCTCCAGTTGAACAGCTCCAAAACCGAAGCTATTTTAATTGGCACCCCACATCAGACCCAGTCTTCCTCCATAACCAGTATTACCTTC
>VRLP01007282.1:0-22719 GCA_009660295.1 Lophius piscatorius | reverse complement strand
CCTGGACTGTTTCACTGTGTGAACCTGGACTGTTTCACTGTGTGAACCTGGACTGTTTCACTGTGTGAACCTGGACTGTTTCACTGATTGAACCTGGAATGTTCACTGTGTGAACCTGGACTGTTTCACTGTGTGAACCTGGACTGTTTCACTGATTGAACCTGGAATGTTCACTGTGTGAACCTGGACTGTTTCACTGATTGAACCTGGACTGTCTCACTGATTGAACCTGGACTGTTTCACTGTGTGAACCTGGACTGTTTCACTGATTGAACCTGGACTGTTTCACTGTGTGAACCTGGACTGTTTCACACTCAAATATTAGTAATAGTACTTTTACATTTTTACATTGAAAACTGCCGTGTTGCCGCGGTTACCGATTGAGCTCTTTGAGATAAACATACCATTGTTTCTTATGAGATTCTTTAACGCCATTTCACAATATTTGCGTAGTATTACAATATTGCGTAAGTTTTGTAATTTGCTCCTGACAGCACACTAATCTCGATCCAGCGGCACATTTTGATAAATAATTTATGTATGCGCTGTAAAAGCTGAAACTACAAACACAAACGCAAAAATGGGCTGGAAGCAAACATGGTAAAGAATATGTGCCCAACACTCAAACACACGGAATATGAAAATAACGTCACCACAAATGATCCTTTGCTATGTAATACACAGTATGTGATGATGATGATGATCTGATGAATATTTACATTTAATGATGTACTTAGTATAATATTGTCACTATCAGCACCATAATCCGTGTTAAATACATTGTAATATAATATTATTCCTAGGATTGCCTCCCGGTTGCTCAACCTGAACACAAATGTAAATAAAAAGGTAATCTTTGCAGATTACAGTCAGAAATTAACGGTATAGCTGTGTGTTAGTAACGTCAGCAGTAGCTGCACGCCGTCTCGTTTTCTGGCGTGCGTTAATGGAGCAGACAGAAACATCATAAATGTGATAAGTCTCACCTGAACTGCTTCTGCTGGAACATCTGCCGCGACGCTGCTGTTTCTGCGACGCCCTGTGATTGCTGACTTAGTTTATTTGATATACTGGCGTATTTGTTTCTGTTCACAGCATTAAAAAGATGGCCGAGAAAAAGGTGCAACCAAAAATCTCCAGGTGTCTATAGAATCAATAGTAAATATTTGATTACGGTGCGGTGCTGTTATGAAATGATCCTCACGCACAACATTTCATCCTGGGATGTAACTGAGATCCGTCGCACCATCTCAATAATTAAGAAGTTCAAAGAGACTGGAGATGTTAGGAGTCAGCCTGGAAGAGGACATTTCTGCAAACGTACCCCACACACTGTGAGGAGGATGATTTGACTGATTTCAGTTAGTTGAATCTTGTGGTCAGAAAGTCTCCCTAACCACCATCAGATGGCGTCTACACCTACACAAGATGTTTGGGAGCCTCTGCTGTCATCCTCACACAAGATAAGGCTCCTACTGTTTGAACAACACCGCTGGGACATTCAGTGGAACAAGGTCAGAGGTCAGATGAGAGCAAAGTAGAGCATCCTGGTTAAAAACATATAAGGTAGCAAGAAAGAAAGCCATAGCGAAAAAGCTCCTCATACCCACAGTGAAGTCTGGTGGTGGATCTCTGACGCTGTGGAGCTGCGTTCCTTCCAAGGTTCTGGACATCTTTTTCAAAAACGTAATTTCATGGACTCCATCAAACACCAGCAGATACTTAATGAAATAAATGATTATAAATAATTATAAATGGTATATAAAAAATAAATTCAAAAACGTTAAAAGCCCTTTAAGAGCTCATGAAAAAAACCCCCAACCTCTTATAGGTGGAGGTCAAACCAGTATAGCTGAATGTGATACTTTTGGACGATGCGGATGTTTAAATTCTCTCCCCGTCGTGTTTCCTCCACGCACCGTTTACTTCTTCTGAGACGGCGTTGCTATTTTCTTTCCTCTCCCTCTTGCTGAAACGTATCGGCGTGAGGGTTGAAGCGAAGACGTGTGTCTCCGCTTCAACCCTCAGTCCCCGCAGTGCTTCTTTCCACGAAAGCTTTCATCCAACTATTCAGCGGTGAGCGCTCTTATTGCTCGGGGAGGAGGGTCTTCCAGCGCTCGCTCTTGTTGTGGATATTTACTGCTGCTCCTCGCCGCCGCTGCACATTATTGTTTTTCAGCACAACCTTGTAAAACTGTTGAGGTGTATTTATTTACGCGGTGTGTCCTCGGTGGCGAGAGCGCCATGCCTCTGTCCAAGAACATAAAACATTAAACTGTTCTATCACCTCTGAGCGGGGAAGACATTCTTCTTGCTTTGTCCCTCGGTAAACATATTTCTTGGAGATGGTTCCCTTTTTCGAAATCTTTTAAATGCTTCATTCAGGTACTAATGAATAAATCTGACACTGGGGTCACAGCGCTGTAACCTTCCTCCTGAGGCTGTTCCCTTTAGGCGTCGCCACAGTCGATCATCTATTTCCATCTTTTCCTGTCCTCTGCATCTACCTCTGTCACACCAACCAACTGCATGTCCTCTCTGACCACAACCAGAAACCTCTTCTTTGGTCTTCCTCCAGCATCCTTCTACCAGTAGATCCACTATCCCTCCTCCTCCTCACCTGTCCAAACCATTTCAAGCTGGCCTCTTTGACTTTTTCTCAAAGAGGGTTAACCCCTGCTGTTTGATCCCACAGAAGCGAAACTGTAACCCAAACTGCTAAAGAAGTCACTGCTGGTTCTGATAGAAAAAGTGTCAGAACACATAAAGCATCGCAGAGCTGTTTTGGGACTGAAGGTTCTAATGTTATGGCTGATTGGTGATGCTTTTCTTCTGGTGCCTGTAAATAAACATCAACTCTCCACAGAACTAAGAACAAATCCAACCTTTTGTAGTCCCGCCTTTTTTTTCTCTTCCCTTCACCGTCAGTTTAGATGAAACGTGTTTGTTTCTTGATGATGATTCTTCCTCCTGAGCTCCTGCTCCAGCTGCAGCTTTTGTCCTGTGACTGGTTCTGACGGCCCCTCCGAGGGGGAATTTCTTGGAGAGAGATGCCGCAGCAGTCTCCTGCAGCAGCGGCGGGCGCTGAGGGGTTAAGAGATCCTGCGTGGGATTAATGAAGGGCTAAAGCAACGGATGACAGCAGAGGGCAGGAGGTCTGATCGATGTGTGGCGCTGCATAACCCAACTGCTCATCCTCCTCTTCCCATTTCCTCTGCTGTCTGCTGCCAAGACCCCGGGCCGTGGCGGCGGTGAGAGTCGGTGGCGGCTGCGGGGTAAACTGAGGAGCGCTGTGATGCTTGTAACCACGTGGGATGCGTTTTGCTCAGTTGTATTCGCCCTTGGTGGTTTTTCTCATTTTCTTTATATCTGCTGGATGTGGCAGGATTATTTTCATGTGGCGGGTAGCATCTGTGGAAGCTGCGTGCGTGAGAGCGGACGGCATCAAGGCCGCCGTTCCCGTATTTTTCCGTGTGGTTTCATTCTGTCCATCGGGGGACGTCGCTTCCCTGATGGTCTTCTACTTGAATACAGTTGGCCTGGTGCCGGTGGCGACCCCTGTGACCTCCGTGTTTCCCTCCGCCCTCTGAATTGTCTAACCACACCTGAGCTCTCCACACACACACACACACACACACACACACACACACACACACACACACACACACAGCCTCTGCCAGGTGTTTCCCTGATACCCACGCCGTCCACTCCATTGCAACGCCCCAAAAGGAAAGGGCTGGTTGTCATCCCCCGCCTGTGTTTCATATTGTTTCCCGTCCTTTATTGAATATTTGAACAAGCTGAACATCCTTGAGGTGTCCTGTCACTGAACTTTCCATTCTCTCTCATCTTCCTCAGAAGGTTGCGATCGCACTTCTCCTCTATCTCTAAACCAAATATCACTGCCTCCGAGTCTGAGACACACAGGATTTGTGGCGCTGAAGGTTATGTAGGTGGATTTGTGTTTTTTTGTTTTTTTATCATGGAAATGTCAAAATCACACTTTTCATTTTCACACCGTCGCTGCTCTTAGATTTTATTATCCGGGTAAGAGAGGTGGAGGCGTGAACAGCAAAACATCGGTCTGCCGGCTCGTCTGACAGACTGTAATTTTCGCCATCTGTGCATCTGTGTGTTTGTCCAGTCCGCCAGTCAGACTGTCTGCTTTGCTGCTGGAGTTTTTCCCTCTCTGTGATTCTCCGGTTGACTCTTGCCACGTGTGTCTGAAGCAATTAATCTCCTCCTCAGGCCGACGCCGTTTATCAGCCTCCGCCTGACGTGTGTTTGCGTCTCTCCCGCCTCATGTGGGTTTTTACGTCTGCATGTTTGCGCGTTAATCTCTGTGTTTTTGCATGAGGCGACTGCGTGCCCACCCGTCACGCTCACGTCTCCAGGAAGGGTGTTTGCTATCCGTACAAACACGCAGACGCAGTGACGCACAAACAAATAACAGGACCTAAAACATAGAAAGCTCATTCTAGTTTTAATAATAATAATAATGTGTCAGTTCATTGAGTCAAAATGAAAAACTCTGAATTACATGTGACCTTTTTATGCAGCAGGAAAAGTTATTTAAAAGTGAATAAAATCTACGGTGTCCCACATGGGCCAAAATGCGCTGCAACTTAAGGAATCGCATGCAAATACACGAAACACAAGCAAAATTAAGAAAAAGGTCTTAGTCGCACGTGAAACATGTGCAGCGTTTGGAGAACTCGCTGCTAACGACACAACACAACAGTTTCCAGACACACAAATGTTTCCAGAGGACAATTAAAAGTGATGCATCCTTGGCTTTTTAAATGTTTCATTTTTTTATTTTTTTTTAAAGAAAAGAGCAGATTTAAATCACAAACAAGTAAACGCAGCTTTCATTCTCGTTCATTCCTTCTTCGCTTAACTTGTGTTCATGTGACCTAGAATAAAACCGTCATCAACATCATGAAAAACAACAAATAAAACGTAATAATGATGCTAACAGGCGGAGGTTATACTCGTAAACTCTCAACCTCCATCTTGCATGTTGACCTCCGGTGTCGCCATGGCAACGTGTAAACAATGAACCGCAGATACAAAAAGCGACGTCTGTCTGTGTCAATCGTGTTAACACTCCTGGGTCGTACCAACTCTCGTCTGTGTTGACTTTTGGATCTTCACCTATGATTGGATTTTGCCTTTGCCTCCCAATCCTGGTTTTGTTTGCCTGGACTTTATAGATGAACTCCGAAAAGACGCTTTCACCACTCCACTCCCCGTGTCCTGAAGTCATGTCTTTAGGTCGTTATGCTGTATTTTCATGTGATTCTAGCCAAGGAAATGATGTCCTATTTCACAAAATATCAAAAATATTCCTTCAAGCAATGGCCGATGAGGTTGGCGGGCATGTCACTTCATTTACAGCCAGAGGGTCGATTTGGGTTGTAGATTAAAAGTCTATGTCATCCATCGACACATGGACAAGTTCCCTGATTCCGTACTAACCAACGTGTTAAATATGTCATAAATAAGAGTAAAATAAAAATACTAAAGTACGTTCCTACCCTCACCTATGGTCATGAGCTCTGGGTAACGACCGAAAGAATGAGGTTGAGGATACAAGCGGCTCAAACGAGTTTCCTTTCAAGGGGGCTGGGCTCCGCCTCAGAGAGGAGGCGAGGAGCTCAGACCCCCGGGGGGAGCTCGGAGTGGAGCAGCTGCTCCTTCACATCTGAAGAAGCCAGTTGAGGAAGGTGCAGACATCTGATCAGGCTGCCTAAAAAAATGCACGTCCAACTGGGAGGAGACCCAGAACTCACAGGAGGGACTACATAACTCATCTGGACCACGGACCGCCTCAGGATCCCCCAGGATGAGTCGGGGAGTGTCGCTGACGAGGGGGATGTCTGGAAATCCCTTCTTAGCCTGCTGCGACCATGACCGGACCCGAACCCGGATAACAAAGGAAAAAATGGATGGATGGATAAAATAAGAATAACTGTCAATGCTAACAAAATATAAATATCACAAACCCTAGAATCTTGCAAAAGTCAGTTTTTGGTCTTAATGAGACAAACATCCTCCCAGATGCAGAAATACACCAACAGATGGTGCGTGTGCTGCATACACACAAAGCCAAATTTGGCTACCTAAGCAGATATGGAGTCAAACACGAACACACACATAAAGAAGCAGAATAGAGTGTGAAGGAGAGCCGTCGTCAGATACGCCATCAAAAGGTGGGAATGTGCAGAAACAGAAACTGGCAGCCGAACAGAGGCACAAAACACAAGCAATCAGTGCGATCCGGGAGTGAGCGAGTCACCCCTGAGAGTGCACGGCATCATAGGGAACCGAGGGTCGGTTCGGGAGAGACGGAGGTGAAGAGAGAGGGAAAGAGGGGGAGCAGATGGGTCAGCCATCTGGTGGATGGAGGAAAAGCGAGGGAGATGAAAAGAAGAGGGAGGCTGAGCTGGAGACAGGGATGGAGAGATGTTAGAGGCAGAGTGTGTGTGTGTGTGTGTGTGTGTATGTGTGTGTGTACTCAACGGTGTGCCAGAGTAACTCAGCTGCACTGTCCGTCCCCCGCAAACAACACACCCACTCCTACTACATTTAAACACACAAAAACACATGTATATTTCCCATGAAAGCCCCCCCACACACACACACACACACTCCGCCTCTAACATCCCTCCACACACACATCCCTCCACACACACACCTATAAGACCAGCTGTTAAATGTGTTAAATCATAAGGAATTACTCTTACTCTTTTCTTCTTTAGATAGTATTAACATTAAATTACCATATAAGGGTATATCCCGGGAAATCCCCCCAATCCCTTGCGTTGCACAAGAAATGCCCCTGATTGAACTCCTCAAATTAAAGTTACGTCCCAAAAAGTTTTTTTTTTTAAACAAAAAAAAAAAAAAATCCCCTAGCAATTCAAGTATGAGTAATATATAATATAAATAAGATATATCTACTCAATTCATAGGCACACAATTTGGACTAAATCGGAAATCGGAACAATTGGGAAGTTATGTCCAAAAAAGTGTTTATCTTGAACAAGGCTCCCCATATCGATCAAAACATGAACCAAAATAGATGAGATTTTATTTCGGTCACATATTTGTGACTCTTCTAATGTACACACATGTGTATTTACATATGTAAAACAAAACAAGGTTCATTTTCAGGTAAATAAAAACTCATATATTCCCTTTTTTCTTTTCTTATTTAACAGAAAGGTTTATGCTGCTTACCCTTTTTTAATAACTTTATTTAACTACAACCGATAAAAACAAGGCAAATGGAAACATACAGAGTAGATGCAAAACAGTAAAATGACACCAGAGAAATAAGAGATTTAATGAGTAACATAAAAAAGAAAAAAACAAAAAGAAAAACTACTAAAGTAAAATTTGATTTATACAAGTTAGATCTCTTTGAGTCAATTCATACGTACGGAGTTTGGACTGAATCAGACATACGGTTAGGAAGTTGTATATGAAACACATGGTTTTTTTTGCAGAAAGCTCCCCCTAGTGAGTAAAATATGAACTACTATCGTATATGATGATTTATATAACGCAGATCTGCTGGAGTTGATTCACATGGACCGAATTCGGACTAAATTGGACCAACAGTTAGGAATCCACGTCCAAAAAACAATGTCTTTCATAAAAAGCTCCCACTAGTGGGTGAAAAGTGAGCTTTTGGAGTGAAAAAAAAAAAAAATATATATTCTACAAGATAGATCCCTGACTTTTGGGGGGTATAATTACATCCAACCACTGGTCCCACCGGCAGCTGTTGGCCCTGTAGTTCAATTCTATTATTATAACCTATTTTTCTGGTCCATAAAACGCCAATGTTGTCCAAAAGCCCATCAATGAGCCCCACTGTTGAGTGACATGTTTCTTCAAAACCGCGCGTACACACACACGCAGACACACACACACACACACACACACACACGCATTTTTTGCCAATTGCTCACACAATGCAGCTGTAAAAGCTCACTAGAGCTCAAAATAAAGAATGAACTCTTTTCTCAGCACCATTTACATTGAGGGGTCTTACTTTGGGCCAATATTTCAGATTGAGTCCAAGCCTGTATTCACAACTGGCCCATTTAGATCAATTGTTTTGAAACCAGGAGCGGTTTACCCTGAAAGATGCGATCATACGGGGATATGTGAACGCAGCAAACAAACTCTCCCTGCATGTGGGACAAACAGAAGGGCCGACATCCTAGAGAGAATGGTTTCTAATTAAACCCCGGAGTGATCCTTTAGCGGTGTTAAAGCATAACCAACCAACCTCAGGAGTTTATTAGAGCAGATGTGTGATTTCTTTTCATGATGTCGTCTGACTAATTCCATCGGTTGATGGTGTAATCTCTCCTTAAAGCAATCTTATAATTGATCTGTATGAGCCATGCGTAGATTCATGCAATCATGGTAATCACGTTATTATGAATGCATGTCAGCGCGGGAACTTTCCCTGACCAACAGGTCAAAAGCTCAAACCGCTGCTCTTGTATCTTACCCTGCCTCCTTCAGCAGGTCCGGTATGTTAAACCTTACCGGGATCACGCGGTAGTTATGGTCCAATCAGTGCTGTACGAGATTCTTCATGTCATGGTCCAGGGTAATATGATATGTAGTTAAATAATATCATTAAATCAAGATTTAGAATTCAACTCCGATGGAAAGGGTTTATCCCCGGAGGTCCCCTATCCCCTGTGTTGTACAAGTAATCCCTCTGAATGAACGCCTCGTATTAAATGTGGAGTTACGTCCAAAATAAAGATCTTTTTGTAAAGAAAGCTCCCCATAGTGAGTAAAATATGAGCTTTTAGAGTAAGAAATACGAATCAATTCATAGTCACCTAATTTGGAATCAATTGGACCGATATATATATATATATATTGGGAGTAGAATTTGAAAATGATCCATGGCATAGTTTTTGTGTTATGTCTGTAAAACAGTGTTTTTCATTGTATAAAAGCTCTGCCTAGTGAGTAAAATATGAACGTTTAGAGTAAAACGAGACGTATACGAGAAAGATCTCCTGAAGTTGAAACACTTTCATCTCCCTGGTAAATTCTTGTGTTGGTGTCGGCGCCATCTGATGGTGGTTCGAGAGACTTTCTGACTCCAAAGATTTAAGTGACCTCCGACATTCTCCAGCTGGAATCCGACCAGTGGAACCATCCTCAACCAGTGGAACCATCCTCAACCACTGGAACCATCCTCAACCAGTGGAACCATCCTCAACCAGTGGAACCATCCTCCTTACAGCGTTTTGGGTCAGTTTGCAGAAACGTCGTCTTCCAGACTGATATTTAACTCCTCAAGTCTCTTCAAAACCTCTTAAATATATTATATATATTATAATATATATAATATATGGCGTATAATATACATTATTGATATGATGAAATTGGCATTTTGAACTGTTGGGTGATTTTCTGGTACCAATTTTCAGATTTGTGCCGATCTAAAACTTCTCTTTTCAGTGGGCTTTCCCATTTTGAAGAACACATCAAAGAGAATTATGTGTCACCTCATATTTATACCCCAGTAGAACAGGAAGTCGCGGTTCACTGCAGAGTAATATTTATATTCAATATATAGTAAATATTTATATTCATTATCATTATGCAAACGATCAGGATCACTGGTGAAAATGAAATCATATTGATAAAAAAAAAAAAACCTCGTGGAATATCCTTGATCATTGACAAGAACTAAACTGCAAAGACAGAAAGTGCATAATTAGACAATCAAAAGGCATAAAAAGGGAAATTCCAGCTTTCAAATCCATAAAATCACTTTCAGAACCTCCCCAGAAAACTGAAAAATCCCCCCATACACAGATCTAACCTGAACAAAAAAAACTAAAATATAAATCAGTTAATAAATATTTTCCCATTTTTGTGGTGTAGGATTCCGACAAATATTTAATTCCTGCAGCGTTTTAAGATAAATAGTACACACTGTAATCCATGTGGGTGGAATCCAAACCCACTGGGCTTCTGCTTTTCTCTTGAACAGTCTTCACCTCTCACCTGAACTGAAGAAGCCCGTTGGACGAGAGGTGAGACGTCTTCCAGCCAAAACAGAAGCCCGGTCGCTTTGGATTCAACCCACATGGAGAACCAGGACCTGGATGAAACTACAGAGACATCACACACTGTAAAAAAACGATTGTTGATGACGAAAACAAAACAAAACAACAACCCAGAAGACTTCCGCTGCTGTACGCATTTATTTATTTAATCCTAAATATTTAATATTTAGTATTTTCAACCTTAATCTTAGATAACACTTCATTTATTTGTGTGTCGCCGGTGAACAATTCTCTTTTTACAGTGTAATGGCAACTTTAAGTTCAGAAAAGTAATCTTGACATCAAGTACAAATACATGATTCAAAACACATAACACTACTAAAAATATGCAAAAGCCAAGGGATAATTATCTGTAGCCGTAACCTTGTCTGCTGCATGTATAAACATACGAAAAAAAAGACACAATTACTTCTGAAATGCACCGACAATGTCTTATTAATACTTTACAGTTAACTCACATACAGATAAAGATAATTCATCTCCTCGTTGGAGGTAAAACCCTCGAGCTGATTCAGCATCAGGAATTCCAAATGCACAATGAAAGTCCCTATTCCGGCGGTCAAAATGTAGTTTATCTTTAAAAAACATATACTATTAGAAAAGTTTTTTTTTTTTTTACTGAAGCGCTCCTCCTCTGAGAGTCCTGAATAAATGCAACAGTGATCGCTAATCCCTAAAACTGAAGGGAGCGATTGCAGTGATTTAGTGTCTCTAATCAGAATCATTTTAATCTAATACAATTGAAGTCGGGGGGTTCGCTGGATTGGATCTGTGGCTTTCTTGATCACCGGAGATAAATTGAGGTTGGCAGAGAAATCAGGAACGTAAGTGAACTAATTCATGTTTAAATCTCCCAAAACCATCATTTCAGAATTGGTATACCGAGAGGGTACCTTCAAAAAAGGGAAAAATCAATGGACCCTGCACCGGCTGAAGGTAAATTCCAATTATAATAAGTGAATTGTTAGACCCACTATTTATCTTAAGGGCGAGGAACTGAAAAGTTTTTGGTTCTGTAAGAAGCAGAGGAAAAGATAACGTGCCGTACCGCCGCAGGTTCCGACCCAACGCCTGCATGGAGCGGCGGCGGCATGGCATTGATTCAGCCATTACAGATTAAATTAGATTCAGCCTTATTGTTATTGTGCAGAGTACAAACACTATGGTTCTGAAACAACCGCCATGCAACTGCCATACGTTTATTCCCACACTTCCTGCTGCTCAAAAAGTAGAACCATCGTCCATTAAACGGAGGGTTGGGCGCACTTTTATAAAAAAAAAATGCGGATTTTATTAGCAACATTTTGTCACATTTAGCTCTGAATGTTAAATCTACGTCTAAATGTTGCATCTAAATGTTTGGAAGAGATTAGAATTTACACTCACTAAGGCAGTGTGAGTGGGGGGGGGTCAGGTGACATCAGCTGTTCTCATCAGCCAGCCACATCTATCCAGCATCACGGCGTCACCTTCATCATTACCTCATCATATATCCACCCAGATGTTTTCCTTCCATCTAATTCCTTCATGCTGTCAGGACGCGCTCCACTGGCGTCAACATTTCCACCCAGTCTTCAAAGATCAATCAACCTCATCATTCACCAGTCTCAGCAGACTCATTAGCCACCACCACCAGTACCCAGACACCAAAGGAGGATATACATGCTGCTGCTTTTGATCACAACCTCCCTGGAGAGTTGCAGCACCAGAGGCTTTCTGACTGATGTCTGGGTGAGGTAATGAAGATTTACCAACAACAAACTGGTTCTACAATGCAAAAACTGCCCGACTACAAAGAAGCCAAAAATTCTTAACTTATATTCAAATTGTCTTGAAATTAGAAAAATTCAATTAAATTTGGCAATGTGGTAAGAAACGTTTGCTCTGAAACACCGTAATGGGCCTTAAAGCCAGACAAAAAGGCTCTAATTCAATAATAATGTATCTTTTATTTATGTTCTAATCATACACAGTACAATAAAGTGAAATTCTTGCTCTGCATTTGACCCCTCCCTGAGGGAACAGTGGGCAGCGCCTAGGAACATGAATTAAGGGTCTTGATCTAGGACTCTATGTCCTGTAGGCTGCAGGGGATCGAACCGATGACCTACTGATCTTCTGATCTTTTGTCTAGGAGACCGCCCCCCCCCACTAAGCCAAAGCCACCCACACAGGGAAAGTTAGTTTTACAACATTGATTTGCATGAAATCTATATTTTATCGTCTTGACTGAGCTGATTTTAAGAATGTAAACCTTCATCCAAGATGAATTATTAGGAGCAAAGACATCATTCCTTTAATTAGAATTGACTTATTCTTATAATAAGGTGAAACAAATATTCTTCTTCTGCGGGGATGTGAAGCGAACTATCAATTTTTGTAATTTGAATCACACTTGATAAGATTATTTTTCTTTTTAGACAATAAACAAGACACATTTCCTAGAAACAAGTGTTTTTTCCTCTTTTATTGCAGTGTATCACCTTCTTGGATCAAGCCCCAATGGTGGAAAAGAAGCATAAGACGACGTTTAGGAGGTGGAATCTATTGAAACAGAATCTGACAGTAACGCTGAGGTGACGCAGTGTCATGATTTTTAACACGAGGAGGTGTTTGATGGCGAGGAAGAGACGTTTTTGGAAACCGTCTTTGTAATACGGCAAACCATCATGAGCAAACAAACAATATTGAGCGCAAAAAAAATAAAAGCCCATAAAGTTTGATGTCGGTGAAGATGCAGCCATAACCACAGCAGAGAGTCTCGGTAAATGACAGCGGCACAGCAAGAAGGGAAAGTGAATGAAAATGAAAGTGACGAACGAGTTGGACGAGTAATAAAGAATAGATAAATGACGGGGTGGGAGATAAAGCAAGGAAGACGGGTCGTTTGATGAGACTGAAAGAGAGATAAACTGAGCAGGGAGGAAATGAGGGAGAAGGAGGCAGAGAGGGTTCTGAGGTAAAAAAATTGAGAACCAGAAAATATCGTGAGGACTACCGAAGATCAAAGAATCCACTCTTCCAAAAGCTCGGTTGTCAGAAAATGGACACCAATTTATGGAGGATGGCTGGAAGTCTGACTCCACCTGTAAATGACACTCTGTCAGACGGAGCAGCGGCGAAACAATGCCGGCCGTTGATGAGAGAGAACGCGAACATGAAGAGAAATGACTTTACACGGAGGAATGACGAAGATCTCTCTCTCTCTCTCCCTCTCTCTCTCTCTCTCCAGCTTCAACTCAGTATTCAGCCCACAGATTCCACTTTCCTCACTGTACGGAATACACTCATGCAATAATTATTGTTAATATGACTGCAGGTATGGGCAATTTATCATGGTTAGCTGCTCCGCCACTGCCAGCTTAATTCTCTGTGTGCGGGGGAAATTAAGCAGCATTTAATTTGTTCAAACTTTATTTTCTCTCTGCTTGGATGGCTGGTGATTATCATCATTATCGGGGTTATTACTCACTCGGCCCCTTGCTTTTGTTTGTTGTTTGTCAACAGTATTTCTCATGCATTCTTCTGCAGGTGGGTTCTGACTTTTTTTTCTCCGTGCAGGCGTGTTGTTACACACTTTTGTGGTTTTTGTATTCAGGAGCTGCGTTTTACCACCAGGGACCAGAATCGGTATGTGGAGAACGTAGAATTACAAAGGAGAAGCGAAAAAAAGAGGCCCCTCTGAGGAGCTGTTTATTTATTAAGGAAGTAAGAGTCTTTGTTTTACTTTATTATATATTTATCAGGGCCTTCAAGCGGTAGACGAGGACAAAGACATTTTCGACATATTTTCGTGATGCACATTTGACAATGAAATATCAAACAAACAAAAAAACAACATCCTTCATCGCTATCCCCAAATTGGTCATTGCAACGTCATTCTGTACAGTTGAATTTCTATTCAGGAAAGATAAATATTTCTTACAGCAGTGGAGTACAGCAGTACAGCAAGGTTATATCCCTGAAAAGACCCCAATCCCCTGTGTTGTATAAGCAAACCCCCCCCCCATGATTCCTCAACTTGAATTTAAAGTGTTGTCCGAAGAACAGTGTTTTTTTTTTGTTTTTTGTTTTTTTTATGAAAAAGAGCTCCCTCTAGTGAGTAAAATATGGACTTTAGAATAAAATATGATAGATGAAAGATTCACATACACCACATTTTGACTAAATGGTAACAAAAGATGCAGAATTATGGCCTGAAAATGTTATATTAACATTCCACTTCAGTGTCTCTGTTCAGCCCACTCAGCCCCTGGATCCACTCCCAAAGGAACATCGGAGGTATCAAAGTCTCGTCTCGTCTCGTTATGTTCCGCCTATCCGGGTCCAAGACCCGGACCCGGATAAGCGGGTATCAAAGGTATCAAAGCTGCTACTTTGGTAAGGTATCAAAGTAGCTCTTGAAACTGAACCCCCAGTTCCACCCCCAAAGAAACATCTTTGGGGGGACTTTTTGGGGACATACCCCTACTATCGGGAACAAAAGCATCGGCCTAGTTAGAAAACTGAACTGCAATCCGCCTCCTCTGCAATCTCTCTTGTTTTTCACAAAAATCTGTTTTGGCTACAGACGCATTAGCTTGTTGTGCATCAGATAAAGGAGCATAAAGGTCACTTGAGGTCCACAATAATGAAAGACTCTCGGCGCTGGCTGACACTGAGGCAGAGAAGATTGGATTGTTTATTGCCCTCTCTGATGAAATGAAGTAGCTCATAAGAATATGGACACTTCAAGTGTCAGAACGGGAACTGTTTGTAAAACCGGCTTATGTGGACAGAAATTACAATCATCAATCACTTTGTATTTGGAGCATCCGCATAATAGCTCTTCGGATGTTGTGTTAGTGGGGTCAGTGATCAGCATCTAAACCATCTTGCTCCCAGAACTCGATCCTTTCTGATTAAGAGCAACATCCATTCGTTTCGGAAACTTTCTGAAGCTGACAAACACAATACGTTCACATTTTTCACTCTTTAAACTAGCTGTAGCTGTAAAGGAGTAGTACAACATCGTGAACCAGAGAAGATCACGTATTCTGCCGACTCCTGACCCATTTATAGCCCCGAAAAGTCTGGGGTATTATGAAATCGTCAATGCGTCCGCCTCTGCAGATCCTTCTTGTTACGGTTATAACTCCACAACCATTTCATGGATCACTTACAGATTTTATACCCACATAGAGCCTAACGCGAGGAAGAACTGGATTGATATTGATTTTGGGAAAGCTCAATTACATATTTCCAATACCAAGAGAAGATTTTTATCTTGAAATATTTTCAGGCCATAATTTCGTATCAGTTACTCCAACATATGAATCCACTTGAGGAGATCTATCTTGTATTTATATTGTATTTTTTTTGTCTCTTATAGTTCGTATTTTACTCACTAGGGGGAGCTTTTTTTTTTAATGAAATCTGTTTTCAGATAAAACCCCACATTTAATTTGAGGAGTTCAATCGATCAGGGGGATTGCTGTAAATTTACAGCAGTTATTTTGAAATACAGTACTTTACTGCTAACACAAAACGAATCGCTATGATTTACTAATTTAATAGTTTCTTTTAAAAAGTTAAATGAATGCAAAAATAAAAACGAATCAGTTAACTGTAACATACTGTAATAGTTTTCTTCATTTAAAGTAACAAGTGAAAAATCTTAAATTTACAGTAAGTATATGCTCTTCTACCAGTTTACTGTTTTTTTTTTTTCACGTTTTACCAGGAATAGGAGTATTCAAAAAGCCAGTTCATATTGTATTTTTCATTAACAGTTCTAAAAGGTACATTTAAATCACAGTAAAATAAGTCAAATTGTACAGAAAGTAAATGGCAATCTGCTGCCAGTTGTGAACCTTTTTAACAGCGTGTAAAACCCAGGGGGATTGGGGACTTTCGCGGGGATGTACCCTTGCTGTCGGGGACAACAGCGTAGGCCAAATTAAGCAAGGATTATGTTTTGCCTTTTCTCCGACAGCAGAACAATCCAGCGTTTAGGGAAACCAGTTGAAGCAGCATTTTCCCTCTGATGTCAGTGACGATGTGTCACGTACCATTTTGTTTTGTATTTTCAGGTGAGAGGCTGACAATACAACCTGTTCTTGTTCTACCACCAGATCAGGTGAGCTGGATCAACCTGACGACTCCACCAATCAAGCCTCTGGAGGGAGGGGAAGCACAATAATGGCCGTGTTCCTATTATTGGGCTGCCTCCTGCAGAATCAGCAATTTAAGGCCAACTGCATCACAATGGTTGGACAAAGCCATTTTGAAGACCCCTGCAAATGCAGCCGTCTTTTCTCCGGCCCGGTCCATCCCTTACTTCCAGAAACAGCATGCATAATGGATGCCCTTCAGCAGCCGAGGGGGGAAGCATCTTAATTATAATGGAACGCTAACACTACTGGTACCCACTTCTGCTGCACAGCTTTTATTACAACGTATGACTTTGAGTATGACTGATCATCAAATGGGCAATTTCAGATGTCAATGTTGCTAGGTGACAGACGAGGTGCTTTGTGTTACGAGGGTTTCTCCCTGGAAGATCCGGTAAATTTCCCCGTAGAGTGTCTCATTTAATTGCATTAAAAGCCAGATGGACATGGGTTTATGTTCTGGGGCCTTGAAATGATGTCATATCTGAATAGAGACATCCTAAATGTCATCTTGCTATCTCGACATAATGTCATGTCAAGTGGTACCGTGTCAAAAGTAAGCATCATCTATAGAACCTGAAACATGAGGGATGGATGAGGGACGTTGGCAGAAAATCTGAATGGATTTTCTGCCTCTGAGCCTGGATGAAGCTCAGAGGAACAATCAGAAGTGTCTTTTGGATCCAGGGTATTCCGGGGGTCTGGACGTCTCTCTACTCAACTCAACTCTATTCATGAGCACATTTGAAAAACAGAGTTGTCCAAAGTGCTGTACGGTCAATAAATAGTATAGTCACACGAAAATAACACAAGGTTTACGTTAAAGGAAAGGAATAAAATTCATCCTGGTTTAAAAGTCAAGGGATAATAATGAGTCTTAAGGCGTGATTTGAATCCAGACAGCGCGGGGGCTGACCTGGCATGAGGGGGCAGCTCATTCTACATTTTTGGGGCTGAGACAGAGAAAGCTGGGTCGCACACTGGCAATGGTACCAACAACATGGAACGCTGCAGGGGCGTTCCTAGCCTCTGGAGGGCCCACGGCAAGGAGGCCCGTCAAACCCCCACCCCGTTGCCTTTAATTATAAATGTATATGAATTTTTATGAAAGCCAAGCAGGAACAACGAAGCAGATAATAACACTATTCTAGAAATAACAAGTTAATTTCCTTGTTATCACGAGAAAACAATCGCTTATATTGCGGTGGCCCTGGCGAAACCGCCAGCACGACCCAGAAGTCAAAGAAAGCGCCAAAAATATGAGCGAAACTGGATGAAAACAACAAAAGTACCTAATAATGACTTTAACAAACACAGTACCCAAAGCCACAGCAATCAATGCTTATAATACTTGGATAAGAAAAACTTTCATCCACCATTGGAAAATCTCGCATATTGACATCCGATGTCGTCATGGCAACTTGTACACACAATTTGTGACAGTGTTAAAGCTTGATTTAAATAGAAACTGATGCGTAGGTCAATAATAGAGACGCCTTAGTCAATATTAAGTATAATTTGTTGTTTTCACAATGATCGAGTCTTTATTCTGAGGCATACGACCCGGAAGTTTAGCGAAGTGCAACAACTATGAGAGACAGCGGGTGATTTTCATCGTGAATCACTTAAAACAGTTATGAGGCTCCCGATCTCTGATGAACATTCAGAAAATAACAGTGTTTTTCTCATTAACGCCAGAAAATAGAGAGTAGGTACGTTGAAAAATACTTTTAAAGTGAAAATATTACAAAGCCTCAAATGCTGCCTTCAGTGTGTGACGTAAAGAATAGTGTTGATGTTGTAAAATTAGCCCAAAGTTTCTCTTTGAACTTTTGTGAAGTAGGAAAAACTTCCTTTCCTGAAAACTAAATACGTTGAGTCGATCCAACGAGTGTTTCGTCACAGAGACATACAACACTAACAAACGTATTTCTTCATTTCACACAAAGATCCGCCGCGACTGCTTCTGATGGAGTAACTTTGTTTCAGATTGGTACACAAACACTACATGACATCGCTCCCAGGATCTTAAGAAGAGTGAGAGGGTGGATTAGATTCAATATGGACCACAGCTGTGGTTTCCATTATTGTAAACTATAAAAAAAAAAGCCCAAAGGGTCTACTTCTGAAGCAATGCATGCTGGGAGGTACTATGCTATGCTGATCACGTCTCTATGGAAACTTTTTAGTTTATTGAACCCTACATGTTGCGTTCAAGGTCTCTTAATCGTTACTGCGTAAAAACAATCAATGCTGAAGAATCACACCGAGCCACACGGAGCAGGATACATAACATAACAGAAGGAAATTAGAAAAATGACATATGATCTAGTCATTTACACATTAAAATAGTATAACATGTGTTAAAATGTCACAAAAATACTATCTGTGAAAAACGTTTTTTTTAAACCACTTAAACGTTAAGAGAGTCAGAGCTTCCAAATCTGAGCTCATGGTTCCCTGCTGGAAAACACAGGACTGTCCCTTATTACTTTGTATTCAGGACACATGGATGACCATAACCTGGATGATTGAGAATCTACACAGACACCAGATAGTAAGTCCTTCGCACACCTATTAAGTCGTGGCTACGAGATAATGAGTCGTTAACAGGCCCTATTAAGTTTATGGCCATGAGACAATAAGTAGTTCCCACTTCTAATTTAGACGTGGCCACGAGACAATAAGTAGTTCCCACTTCTAATTTAGACGTGGCCACGAGATAATAAGTAGTTCCCACACCATATTAAGTTTATGGCAATGAGATAATGAGTAGTTCCCACACCATATTAAGTTTATGGTAATTAGACAATAAGTAGTTCCCACACCATATTAAGTTTATGGCATTGAGATAATAACTAGTTCCCACTTCTATTTTAATCGTGGCCAAGAGATAATAAGTCTTTCCCACCCATTACTACGTCTCGGCCCCAGGATCATTTTCAGAGGGACTCCGGTGACATTGAAGGAACCTTGAATTTGTAAGACGTTTTAAAAAGCTGATTTCTGTAAGACAAACCTCCTTCCAGTACCTCCCAGTGGTTGCAGCTTATTTATGTCGCCTCAGACTCCAGATCAATCTAAAGCGACGTCTCAAATAGATTTTTGATTTTTTCCCCTTTTGCGCCTCTTAAATAAAGCGAGACCAGGTTGAAGTTGGCCGAGTTCCCTCATCAGCTCCATCGGGCCAGAAAAACCTGCAGCTGCATTTTAACAGGCTGGGGCTTATTGGACAGGTGATCTCTACTGTTTGGGCAGTCGTCCTGGAGAAACGCTGCAAAAGCCTCTCTGGCCGGGGGGGCTGGTGGTGAGTTGGCGAGGAGAGAGGAGATAGAAACTGCAGCGGCTGGCATGACTCCTGCTCAGCCTCCGGCCTGGAGCTGCTGGAAGATTCCGAGCAGGTGGCCTTTGAAGGCGCCCAGCAACAGAGAAGTGAAAGCAATGCCAGGGTCCAGCAGATATCTGACAGCAGAGAATCCAGAATCCAGAGTCTCACGGCTGAGAAGTTCCTTGAAATGGATGTTGGGTTGATGACGCACAGGGACGGATCAGAGTTGGGTTACTGCAATGTATGAAACTATTTAAAATGACAACCTCAGGCATTATCAGCGGCAATTTTTCAGCTCCCGGTGGTTCCACCGGTGTGTGACCCGACGCAGCAAAAGTACAGTTACTTGAGTAGAAGTAAAAAGTATTAAATTAGAAAAGTAGAAAAAAAACCCATTGGTATGAAGGTAAAAAGTATAAAAATAAAAACAGTATTATCAAATTATAGAATTTAAATGTAAAAAGCGGTTATATGAAAAATAAAAAAAAAGCATACCAGTAAAATGCAGTACTATGGAAGTATAAAAGCAGAAGTATGCAAATAGACACGCAGAAAAGTAAAATGCAGGAGTGCGAAAATAAGAAAGTATTACAGTAAAAAGTAGAAGTATGAAAATAAAAAAGTAAATAAGTAAAAAGCTTGAGTATGAAAGTAAAAAAAGAATTAAAAAAGCAGAAGTATGACAATAAAGAAATGTAAAAGTAAGGAGCAGTAGTGGGAAAAAATAATAATAGAAAAGTAAAAACAGTCATCTGTAGTCAATGTTAAAAAGGTAAACACAGTAGTATGAAACCATAAAGTATAAAAGTAAAAACAGTAGTATGAGAGTATGAATATTGAGAGCACAAACAGGAGACACTTTATACCCACTTTGTAAAGATTTGTTTTAAAGTTGCATATAAAGAAAAAGCTGTTTGGAATGAAAGGGAGGCGGGTGGAAGGGTGAAGATAAAGGAGCAGAGCTGGAGCAGATACAGGACTTTAAGTTCTTAGGTTTAACTGTTAAGAGCAAAGGGGAGTGTGGAAAAGAGGTGGAGTGGGTGGAAAAGAATGTCAGGAGTTATCTGTGACAGAAGAGTAGCAGAAGGAGTGAAGGGAAAGGTTTACATGATGGTAGTGAGAACAGCTCTGAGACGGTGGCTCTGACCAAAAGACAGGAGGAAGAGCTGAAGATGTTCAGATGTTCTTTGGGAGTGATGAAGATAGACAGGATAAGAAAGGAGGACATCAGAGGGACAGCCCAGGTTAGGCTGTCCCTAAAGGGAACAACCCAAAGAAAGAGGAAGAAGAGGAAGAAGAAGAAGAAGAGTGTTTCCATCTACCAAAAACTCCGTTTAAAACTCATTGACTCAGTTTGTTTCAGTTGAACATTTTAACAACTTTAATACAAAACTCATCTGAGCTGATTCGATGGGAAATTGATCAGAGGCAATAATAAGAGATGAATTCAAAAAAGGAACCCCCCCCCCCCAGGAAGTCAGTCAGTAAGGTCACGGAGGCATCAGTTCTGGAGTCCTCATTCAATTACTTTCTCGAGGCTGCATGACAATAAATTGGCGCCGGATTGGAGTCATGAGATTAATTTTAAGGAAGAAATTTGATGGATTAGATCCATTCCATGCATGATGGAGGAAAGAGGGTATTTAACCTCCCATAAATTAATCTTACGTGGAGAGTTAGGAGAACTCCCCGCAGCCCTGAAGGTGTTGGAAAAATGCTACGCTCACTGTAGCGGCTTAAATGAGGCTGGATATGCCGGCAGCTGCGGTGTTCTACCTGGGCTTGTGCTCTGCTGGAGCAGCTGCTGATGTCCACAGCATCTTCTGCTTGTGTGGCTCTGCTTGACTTTGGGGAGGGATATTTTACATCTGAGATGCAGCTGGTAGGCAGACAACATCTGGATGCAAGGGCATTCTGCTTCCTGGCAAGCTACCAGGCAGAATGCCCACTGACACTGCTAATACTCAGCCAGTAATTAATACGCCGCTTTAGTAAGGACATGCCAAAAGGCCTGTTCATATACTGTATACAGATATATGAAAAAGTTGTAAAAGAGTATTGTATATTTATATTTGTGTGTTTGTGTATGAAAAATAATAGTTTTATTTGACAGGTAAACTAGAAAAAAAGCACTCAGGTAGCACAACCTACACCTGAATCTACTCTTAAACAGACATTGTTGTGTCTTTTCCTGTTTCCCTCCAGCATAAAACATCAAAGGATCAAGGCACAACAGAACAGAAAAAAATTATGCAGATTCCTCCATTAATGTCTGAGATACTGCCCACCTGTGAATCTATCGACCACTCCAACGGACTCGCTGAATCTCTCTCAAAAACTCTGAAGCCAGTCGTCTCCTGCGCCTTCCACTTCAGCATCTCTGGTCAGCCCACTGAGCACCTAGTTCAACCCCCAAAGAAATATCAAATGAATAAATCTCCACCTGGCCAACTATTACACATCTCCACCTGGACAACTATTACACATCTGCGCCTGGACAACTATTACACATCTGCGCCTGGACAACTATTACACATCTCCACCTGGACAACTATTACACATCTCCACCTGGAAAACTATTACACATCTCCACCTGGACAACTATTACACATCTCCACATGGACAACTATTACACATCTCCACCTGGACAACTATTACACATCTCCACCTGGACAACTATTACCCATCTCCACCTGGACAACTATTACACATCTCCACCTGGACAACTATTACCCATCTCCACCTGGACAACTATTACACATCTCCACCTGTACAGCTATTACACATCTCCACCTGTACAACTATTGTACATCTCCACCTGGACTACTATCGCACATTTCTAATTGGACTATTTGAATTCATATTTATACATGCCATTGGAGACTCTTTCCTTTTTATTTATATTTGTGTTCACTTTATTCCTGTACTTTAACATAAATGTGTATTTTTTATTTCTTCATTTTGGATTGAGTTTATATGTATGTGTATATATAGGTGTATTTATGTATGTATGTGTATCTTTGTATGTAGGTGTATTTATGTATGTATGTGTATCTTTGTATGTAGGTGTATTTATGTATGTATGTGTATCTTTGTATGTAGGTGTATTTATGTATGT
>VRLP01007281.1:0-22730 GCA_009660295.1 Lophius piscatorius | reverse complement strand
GTGTGTGACCGTAGACAGGTGTGTGACCGTAGACAGGTGTGTGTCTGTAGACAAGTGTGTGACCGTAGACAGGTGTGTGTCTGTAGACAAGTGTGTGACCGTAGACAGGTGTTTGTCTGTAGACAAGTGTGTGACCGTAGACAGGTGTGTGTCTGTAGACAGGTGTGTGTCTGTACACAAGTGTGTGACCGTAGACAGGTGTGTGACCGTAGACAGGTTTGACCGTAGACAGGTGTGTGTCTGTAGACAGGTGTGTGACCGTAGACAGGTGTGTGACCGTAGACAGGTTTGACCGTAGACAGGTGTGTGTCTGTAGACAGGTGTGTGTCTGTAGACAGGTGTGTGACCGTAGACAGGTGTGTGACAGTAGACAGGTGTGTGACTACAGATAGGTGTGTGACAGTAGACAGGTGTGTGTCTGTAGACAGGTGTGTGACTGTTTGTCTGCAAACAGCAGGAACTGATGTTCTGTGATGCAGGCCGGGAGGCGGAGGGTCTGAAGCGGACCCTCGGACCGTTGCCTCCCCTGAGCCTGGTTGTTGTGACGACGGTCACGTGACCCAGACAAACACGCAGACGACCTCCTTCATGTACTGAAATATTTTATTTTATCCTTTACATAAAACAAAGAATATCATTTATATACAATTCTAGAGCTAAGATGACATCACAGGTAAGATTGGGTTCTGACGGGGGGATTACATCATCAGTGACCAGAACAAAAACAGGAAACGTTAGAAAAATACAAACTCTGCAGAGAGAGAAGTTCCTCGTCTAGGAAGACGGACGTATCCAGTCAGAACCCAGATCCACCGACGCCTCGCCCCACTACTTTTATTAAAGGTGCAGTTTGTGAAACACAGGGCCATCTAGTGGTGACGTTCCACATTGCAGCCATTATTCCACCTCAGCTCAGCATAGAATAAAAGTTTGTTTCCAGTTGTTTGATATTAAACCAGGTAGCAGCAGGTAGGAAGAGAAGCCCTTTTGGGTTTGAGGTTTTTGACATTTTGGCGTTCGGTTGGAGCTTAACCTTTAATTTCGTTTTTTATTTTTTTGGGACCTTTTAGTTTAAATTTGTTTGTGATTTTGGGCATTTGTCATCGTCAAGAAGAGAATAAACTCTGCTACATGATTCTGCCTTGTTGTTAGCGGGTCGCTCTGGGTTTTCTTCGTCCTCGTCCCGTTTGTTGTTCTAGACTAGTCTACAAACATGGCGATCCCCCCGGCCTCACAGACTGCACCTTTGACCCCGGGTGTTTGGCGGGAAAACCTCTTCAATGACACAAACAATAATACTTTCGTACGAGGTCACTACTAGTAATGACGTTGTGCTCACATTTAGATTATGGCTATAGTCACCATGACGACTCTGATATGTAGCTGTGTTTGCGTTCAGCGTGACATTAGCGCAAAGTTTGGCAAAATGCATTCTGGGAAATATCTACACATGGAGGGTGAGCGGGCTGACGGGCGGGAAACATCGCAGAGCAGCTACTGGATACATGAGGACGCATTCATAACACCGGGAGACGTTACGATAAAGGACACAGCTACGTATTAGGGGGAGGAGTTAATTTAGGCGGCTTATTTCACAGGAAACAAAAAGTGAGTAAAATATCCGAGGTTAGATTATTTAATCCACGGCGTCTATCAGAGACAACAGATAGTTTTCCCTGAGCGAGCACGACTGCAGCAGGAGCTTCTGAGGGTTCATGCAAACGTTGTCCCGACGTCATCACTGTGGAGCTCTGAGACAGGACGGGTGTAACCACGCCCCCTTAGAGTGATGTCATCACGGAGGAGGGATTTAAAGGGCCGGTACGGAGGAGTCTTCAAAATGAAAACATTCAAATACAAATCATCCACAAGTCAGACAACAGAGATAGAAAAATAAACACAAATTTAACAGATCTATCAACTAAAGTTTCAAAAACAAATTTACAAGACTAACGATAAAAAAGAAAAACTATATGAGCGCATGAAAAACAAAAGTGCAGAAAATAGGAAAATAAACATGAAAAAACCCTAAAAAAAAAACAAAACAAATGACAAATGATTAAGAATGAATGTTTATATATATATATATATATATTATATATATATATATATATAAAATGGCAACAAAAAAAACATTTTGGGGAGGAAAATCAATAATGTAATAACAAATTTACAAAATGGTTTAGAACAAAATCTAAATAAATTTAAAATACCTGTTAAAAGAAAATTACAAAAATTTTAAAAAAAAATAAGGAGAGATATTTTTCACCAGAGGAAAATCGTCCAATTTAACATTTTAGAAACTACAGACAAAATTAGAAAAATATAAACAAATTCACAAGATGGGTGACATTTTAAGTGAGAAGAAATTCATATTTTAAAGAAATTAAATTACAAAATCAAGAACAAATTTACAAGATATGAAACTCCAAGTAAAAACAGATGAAAAAACAAACATTTCGGAAACCAAAACTAATAAAGTTGAAACAAAGTTAAAAAACAAAAAAACTTTGTTATTTTTTAAACTCTGTTTATTTGTAATCGTCGCCGTACCTTTGCTAGTGTAATCAAATATTCCGTTTTAAAGGTGTAAAATTCCGAGCGGTGTACGTCAAACTTCATATCCCTCCTGATGATGTCATCAATCTCATCAGATGAGGGTTATGGGGTCATGTGATGCGTTTCTAGGGTCTGGAGGTGCCAGAGACGACGGGTCCATGCAGGTAGATGATCAGATTTACAGAGTGACATTATGAGTCACTCAGTGGTTAGTGCTGTACAGAGAGACGAAGTCAGACTTTTCTGCTCTTCATCAGACAAACATTTATTCATGTGGCTACATCACCTGTGTTTGTGGGCGGGGCCATTATGGAGGTCCGATGACGATGAATGAATGTTCTTCATTTCATTTTTGTTTTCCCCGTTTAGCAGGGTCACATAAAACTACGGGTGAGATTCTGATGGGAGGGTTGGATGGAAAAGGGGCGGAGTCACGACTTTCATTCACATTGTGGGTGGATGTCGTTGACTTTCCTTTCTAGAAGGATGGAGTTTGATGAAACCTGTTAGAAGGTTTGGACATGAACCAAAGAAGAACAGAACCTTTGAGAGGATCCCGATAAAAGAGACAATTCTTTTCCTCCTATGTCAAAATAATGTTAATAATAAAAAAAAAACCTGCAACTGGTCATTTGGCTGAAAGCGGTCCTAAACGTGTTCCTTAGATGATGACAGGTACCAGGTTCTACAGCAGCTTCTCACATTTTACTCTAGACGTCATGTTTTGTGGATTTTTAAAAAATCATTTTAGGGACGGAAATTCACAAGATTTCCTCTGGAGCATCAAACATCCTGGTCAGACGCTCCAAGAGCCTCATTTCAGCGCACTGATGTCATTGGACCCATCCACTGGCGGGTTCAGACCACGCCCTCGTGTCCCAACATGAACGCCATCTGCTCATCACTGCGTCGGGCCTGAACGTGGAAGCAACGAGCGTAGATCCGGTCTGGAGGTCCGCAGCGTCTTCTGGGACGGTAAAGTCTAGCTAGCATGTGTCAAGGACGATGTCTGGTACGCATCATTTGATTGGCTGTCAGGCTAATGGGAGGGGCTTACCTGGACGGAAGCCATCTGAGTGTTTAAGAGAGAGAGGGACTACAGGTGGGCGGCGTTGAATGTTTCTTCTACCTGTAGCTCGACCGCTAAAACCTCTTCACTGTCTGCTCTGGTACCCAGACCCTGAAGTCCTGGATGAGTAGTCTGAGGCTCTGGGTTTGTGGTGCCATGACAAAGGTTGCAGTTATTTTCAAATATGAATCTGACCGATGGGATGAGAGTGACCACAAACATGGCGCCGAGTAGATCCAGTGATGTTACTGAGGTTTGGTGGAACAACGATACAGAAACTCTGGTTGAATTGAAGCGACACCTCTCAGACGGCGCCCTCTTCATCTCAGTCACATGACCTGACGTGAATCAAGGTTGCGGTCAAAATCGTTGGGTTTCCAGTTTTTGGCCTGATCTCAGAGGCGAATCTAGAAAATCCATTTTGGAAGACAAAGATGTGCTGTAATTGAACCCGTCATAAGACCCGCCCCCAGAGGTGAATAAACCAATCAGGATTATGCAGCCGCAGATTTGACGGGATTCTTTCTGAGCTCAGTTTGGTCAACGTTGAGTCTGCGCTGTTGGTTATTCAGAATAAAGAACATTTATTCCATCTGCCACAGAAATCAGGGAGCAGAATGTAGATTGTAGATGTTTGATTGACAGGTGATGCACCAGTAGGTCAATAAAAGTAAGACATGGTGGAAGTTAAAGGTTGTGTGGTCTGAACCCGAGACCCGATGATGATGCGCTGCTTCGCCTCTACTCGACGATTTGATGATTTTTTTTGTTGTTTCTCTGAGATTTTTCACCTTTTGATTTCTTTTTTAGACTTTTAGAAAAACTCTTTTAAACCCAGTCGAGTCCAGCGAGTCAGGGGACAACAGAACCGAACATTTATAAATCCAATCCGTCGCTCGCAGCCGATGACGGCGCAGACCTCCACAATGGCTGCCAGAAGATCTGCTGCTACACCTGAAAGGCTACTCAGTATCTCAGCGCCGCACTGAGCGCATGTGGAAGTCCAGCACGCCAACACGACCCGTTTTCCAGAGCGGAGCGTTTCATCCGGTTCCACAGACTTTGGGAGCGGTTCTGTGGGGTTTATGGATCATCCTTGTGTGTGTCAGAGAGATAAATCCTGCCGATGGCCTGATTCCCGCCGTCCGTTTGATTCGTTGGGCTTCAGAAATTCTGCAATGGAAGGAGAAGAGAGTGAGATGCTGCAGGACGGCGCCGCGGAAACCCGGCCCAGAATAAAACCCGGCCCAGAATAAAACACGAGCCAGAGTAAAAGCCTCATAATATGTGTGTCATATTAATGAACACTTTGGCTTCACTGTAAAATATACAATTAGAAACTGTTCTGACCTCTGAGTTTGACCTCTGAGTTTGACCTCTGAGTTTGACCTCTGAGTTTGAAATAATCAACAAACGTCATGATGGTTTTAGATTTGTAAGAAGTAAAGAAGTACAGAAAGCTGAAAACTCAGGAATGAAGTGTTTGTACATATTTGTACTGCCTTCATCTCCGACGCCTCGTAGTCTGAGTGAGAAACTCTGTGAATAATAAAGTTATTAACATTAAACCCACAGGCAGCAAAAAGTGTTTTTGAATAATTTTATGTCTGATGTTTATTAGCAGCTTTAAACTTTTGGTAATTTTATTAACCCAGAGGGAAATCACACACACACACACACACACACACACACACACACACACACACACACACACACACACACACACATATACCCACAAACACATACACACACACACATATACACGCACACACACACGCATACACACAAACACATACACACACACACACACACACACACAGACACACACACACACACACACACACACACACATATACCCACAAACACATACACACACGCACATATACACACACACACACATATACACGCACACAATCACACACACACAATCACACACACATACACACACACACATTAACACACACACACACTTACACACACAATCACACACACGCACATATACACACACACACACACACACACACACACAAACTCACTAAGGTGAACCCCATCATGGATGTCAGAATAAAATCTCCCACCGGGTTACAGAGAGAAGGTTCTGTTCGCTGCAGCAGGACCGGCTTTATTAAGGATTCAGGAAAGCAGAAACTATGTCGGAGTTAAGACCTGCTGGAGGTCTACATTGGACCCGATGGTCTACTGGGGGGTCTGGACTGGGTGGAGACGGCATGAAGCACCTCCTGGAGGAGCTACGTTTATCCTGATGTTTCCTTAAGTGTGAATAAAGTCTTACAGTTGGCGAGCTGAAGTCTGGTCCGTTCCTTCTGTTGGCTGGTACTGGTTCGAGTTTTTGATTTGACGTAGGTCAACTTCTTTGGTTCCAATCCACCTGAAAACAACAGAACCAATCATTGAGCGGTTCCCTCAGCAGCCTGGCTGGACTCTCTGACCGAGGAGGAGTCAAAGGTTAGAGTTAGCAGAACCAACAGAACCCGATCATCATCAGGACTTTGAGGTTCTGACTTTAATGTGACCTTAAATCGTTGATCTGAGTCAGGGGTCAGGTAGCTACAATAAGCTCCTCCCCCCACTTCATCAGCATGAATTATCCCTCATCATCTTCACTTGAGCCTGACCTGAATCACATCCTCAGACTAAACTTCAAACATCTGGACCAGTCGGACGGACAAATTCCGAAATGGGACTGAACCGGGATTTTGTCTGCAAATACCACATGTGTCCACTAGAGGGAGGGACTACATCTGCACACGCTACAACTTTAACTGTGATCCAAACCGACGTTTATACATGAAAAAGAAACAAACTCTGGGCGGGAGATTATTGATTATAGACCTTCAGGTTTGAAGAGAACGTTGCTGAATTGGTTCCCTGCAGGAGAAAGGAAGTTCAACGTGAGAGACATAAATGTACCTTGAGCCGGTCTGGGTAACCTGCACTGGGTCGTGGTCACAATGGGTGGAGGCTGGGGTTGGATGGGTTGGAGGAAGGCCACAGTGGGGAAAGGCACTGACTGGACGCGGGTCATGGAGGAGTCGGACAGGGAGGTCGGGACCCCCTCATGGCTGCTGTCCCGTAAGCCGGTAGGAATTCTCCAGCGGGGGAGAGGGGAGGGGGACACGTCCTCGCTGGAGGGGACGCCGGGAGGACTGAGGGACTGTTCTGGGGTTGATGAGGATTTGGGGAGGAGTTGCAAGATGGATGAGAAGAAGGAGCAGGATTCAGGAAGGGGGATGGTCCCAATTCCACTGTCCAATGTTCGCATCTTGCAGCCGAAGCCTGCAGCAGAAGAAGAACCGTTGAAGTGGTTCAGGAGAGAGAGGGAGAACATCTGAGAGGGTCAGGAGAGAGAGGGAGAGAGAGAGGGAGAACATCTGAGGGGGTCAGGAGAGAGAGGGAGAACATCTGAGAGGGTCAGGAGAGAGAGGGAGAGAGAGAGAGGGAGAACATCTGAGAGGGTCAGGAGAGAGAGAACATCTGAGAGGGTCAGGAGAGAGAGAGAGAGAGAACTGAGAGGGTCAGGAGAGAGAGAGAGAGAACTGAGAGGGTCAGGAGAGAGAGAGAGAACTGAGAGGGTCAGGAGAGAGAGAGAGAACTGAGAGGGTCAGGAGAGAGAGAGAGAACTGAGAGGGTCAGGAGAAGGAGAGAGGAGCAGGAAGGAGACAACAGGATCACCATGGTTGAAGTGGCGCTATGATGAAACCCACAGAATAAACGTGTGGTTCTGTTCTGTGCGGAGAGGAAGCTGTGATGTGATGTCAGAGAGAGAGAGTTCACTCCCACAACAATCAATAAATTATTGATTGTTTACCTCGTTATTCTCACCATCTTTCTTTCTTTCTGTTTTTCCGTCGTGAGTCGAAAAATGGCGGTCCGGTAATCTAATCCCACTTAATGTGAGGCAGGGTAACGATTATCTGAGCTAATTACACCATCTGTGTAGCCCCGCCCCCGCAGGAAGACTCAGCCAATGAGAATCAATCGCACTTGAACCACTGTTGTTTACGGATGCTGGTGGATGTGTGTGTGAGGCGACATGCACTGATCACACCGAGAACATGGGATGATCAAAATGACCCATGAAATGGGATTAATTAGTGATTAAGACTAATTAATCTCCAGATCTCGGTTTATTACAGCGTAACAAATATAATATTATAAGTATTCATTCATTCATTAAGTATTAATAAGTATTAATAAGTATTCATTCATTCATTCTCCACCTCAAGATCCTTATGAATGATACACAGATCATCCATAACATTACAACCACCTGCCTAATAATGCGTAGGACCCCATTTTGCCAAGTAAACAGCTCTGTGACATCATTGTGATGTCACTGTGATGTCATTGTGATGTCACTACGATGTCACTGTGTGTCTTGACACTTCTCTATTATCCCTTTTCCACCAAAAGTTACCTGGTGCTAGGATTGTGCTGGTGCTAGTGCCAGTGCTTAGTTGGCGCAACTCTTGCACCTCCTAAGAACCAGTTTGTTTTTCCATTGGCAAGGAGCCAAGTCAGAACCACGCCATTATGTCACCGTGTCACGTAATCGGTTCTTGGCTCTAGACCAGCAGAGAGTTGGTGCTTGTCTGGCACCAGTTTTGAGAGCCAGGAACTGGTTCTTAAGCTCTCGAAAAGCAAAGAACTGGTGCTAAGTCAGGACTAGCCCTGGAACCAGGTTGGTGGAAAAGGGTTGTATCAGAACCAGCTGTTACCTTCTCAGCAGTTTGTGCTTCAGATCCAAACGAGAGGAGATATAACCTGGATCTGTTGCCGTGGCGACTCTAAGATCTACAGTCTGGCAAGAACCTTGAGGCAATCCCACACCGGCGCCGCGGCAACAGATGCTCCCCTTCAATAATTAAAGCGGGCCCACCTGAGACCCTCCTCTGGGTTCCTTCGGCTCACTCCCCTCACTCTTCCTTTCAACCGACTGACGGATTATTTTTCTGTCGCACATGCGACGTTAGGAAAGAAGAAACTAACGTAGGTGAGGACTGATGATGATGAGGCTGGACCTTCTAAGAGTTTAATATTATAGGATGTTGATTGATTCTGTAGTACATGTTTAAAGTTGGCAGTAACTACGTACATTTACTCAAGTACTGTACGAGGTTGGAGTCATCGGATTACTTTATGCTGTAGAGTAGTTTAACGTCTAAGAAGCTCACGGCTGTTTTAAAGAGTAATGTTCTTCCTCAGGACCCAGGAAACTTCTCAGAGGCTGGAAGAAGGTTTTTAAATCGTTTTTTCTCACATTTAACAGTGTCGTCTGAAAAGTAACTAGTAACTAGAGCTGTCAGATAAGTGTAGTGGAGTAAAAGGCTTCATCCAGCGGTCATGCCGTCTCAGAGTCTGCCGATGAAGATGTTTATTCGGATGCTGCTGTAAACAGCGGGTCATAATTGAGTGGCGGCGACGCGGAGCAGAGCCGCCATCGATCGCTCTGGTCTTCAGCTGGACGTAAACAGGAAGTGCTGTGGCACCGCTTCCCTGAAAAAGCGGGATGACAGGCGCTGAGAATTGATTGGCTTCAACGAGCCTTCGTCGTGAACACGGAGGTTTTCATCCTCCTCTTCTGTACAATCTGTACCGAGATCCATCAATACCCGCTCGATGTCTCAGAACCGCGGCGCTCTAATGAGCCTCTTCGGCGTGGAGATGTTATTCAACGCCGGAGTCCGTCGGAAGGAGGCCGCAGGAAGACGAACATTCCTGGAAACGTTCCTCAGAGCAGTGAGGAAGGAACGACTCTCATTAGCCATTACATTATAACCACTGCCAGGTGAAGTCAGTGAAAGACTCATTATCTGGTTACCATGGTTACCTGTCAGACGCTGGATGTTCTAGGACTGGATCAGAACATCTTTAGAACTGCAGGTTTTGTTGGGTGTTCCTGGTCTGCAGTGGTCGGAACCGACCAGAGTGGGCTAAGGAGGTGAACAGCTGACGGGCTCATACTGCTGAAAGATTTCACGCAGGTTCTGCTGGAAAGATGTTTCAGCAGGATCCAACCCTCCAGAAATGAAACTTGTAGAACTCTGGGTTCTAATATCAGCACTGCATACCTTTGTGCCTGTTGGGAGGTCAGAAGATCCGACCCTCAGCTCCTTTCTAAATAAACCCAGAACCCTCGAGTCACTGTTTGTGACACAACAAAAGTTCAGTCCTGCCGCTGAGTTCTGTGACCTCATCCTTCTGGACCCCACCCAGAGCTCCTGACCACAGGTGAGGGTGGGAACGTAGACTCTCTCTGAACCCCGACATCTCAAAACAACGTGATCACTACTGCTGAACTTCTTGTTCTTCTCAGGGTCCATTGAGCAGATGGTTTTAATGTTATGGCCGATTGTTATACTATAATGTAGTTCGGTGGGTTTCTCACACTCTTAATGGACTCAGCTGAGCTGCTGCACTTTTAATGAGGTGATTAACTCCTGAGGGCGCCGCTCGTCAGCATCAACCGGGCCTGATATTTGCGGCGCCGCGGGGTCACCGGGGTCAATGAGATTTCACCAGGGTCCGTCACGAGTCCTCCAGTTGAGCGATGCGGAGAGCCGCCTCTAATTCAGTAAGTGGTTGCGATGATATAAGCAGCGCATAAAATTTTAATTTCCCGTCTAGTTCCAGCGCCTTCTCTCGCCGACCAGATCGCCACCTTCATCTCAGACATGGCGGTACGTGATGAAGCGCTGGCGGCGGGCTGAAGTCTCCCTGGAGAGTCAAATATTCACCAAACTTTCTCATCCAAACATTTGGATCCGAACCAAAACGGAGGGGCGTTGAACCCTCCTACACCTGGTGCTCAGGAATCTGATCCTCCATCAGTCAAAGAAAGGTGGCAGCACCTCCAGAGACCACCACCGATCCATGAGCAGGAAGACCGGACCTTACAGTCTGCCCCACAACACCTTTTACTACTGAATGTTACTGATGGATCACGCAGTCTACGTAGACCCACGAACAGTCTATTCAGACCCACTTATAGTCTATGCAGACCCACTAACAGTCTACGTAGACCCATGAAGAGTCTATGTAGACCCACGAACAGTCAATGCAGACCCACAAACTGTCTACGTAGACCCACGAACAGTCTATTCGGACCCACTTATAGTCTATGCAGACCCACTAACAGTCTACGTAGACCCATGAAGAGTCTATGTAGACCCACGAACAGTCAATGCAGACCCACGAACTGTCTACGTAGACCCACGGACAGTCTATTCAGACCCACTAACAGTCTAGGTAGACCCATGAAGAGTCTACGTAGACCCACTAACAGTATACGTAGACCCACGAACAGTCTATTCAGACCCAGCAACAGTATACGTAGACCCATGAAGACTCTATGTAGACCCACGGACAGTCTATGTAGACCCACTTATATTCTACGCAGACCCACTAACAGTCTACGTAGACCCACGAACAGTCTACATAGAACCAGGAACAGTCTATGTAGACCCACTAACAGTCTATGTAGACATTAGCCATTACAATCCATGGTGTTCCACAAGGTTCCGTACTGAGACCAGACTTATTAATATATATATATATATATTTTTTTTTTTACAAAACCCCGGGTTTATTAATCCGAGATGTGCATCAGGTGTTATAATGTGTTAAAACACTTGAAGAACAAATAATTAAATCTCAGGAAAGAGTTTTCAGAATAAAAGTTAAAGGTTAATGGGGAGATTTAAATGTTTTTAAAAACATTAGAGATACAGACTTCCTGCCAATATTCAAAATGTTTTTAAATGAAGAGTAGGAGCTTCATCATTTCAGCGGCTCGTTCACCTTTGAAACAGCTGATGCTAGAAGTAAAGTACTGATGTGGTCCAGTTCTGGGCTCAAACTATGGGATGGATTTAATGATGGGTTGAGACTGTTTGGATCTCTGAGTTCTGGAAGGACGTTGAAATGTAAGACCATCGTTATGATAAAGATGTTATGTTCCTAATAATATAACTTGATGTTTAGTATTTTGAGGATAATGTAGTCGTGAGTTTTTTCCCGTTGGTTCTGCTGATATTCGGGTTTATTGACTGGACCGTCAAAACTGGTAACCGTAAAACTGGTTGTTCTTAAGAAACCTAAATAAATGAAAACACAATTCTTCATCATATTCATCAGTCTGGACCGTTTCCTGCGGGTTTGGGCTCGGCGCGGTTAGAACGGAATGAGGCGGGTCATCCTGAGCGGATGGACCGCAGCATGCAGACCGTCGGGTCATGGATCTGTGAGGATGAGGAGTCGAAGCTACGAACAACATCCGCGACTGGGTCTGGGTGAAATACAACCACCGGCACCAGAACAAGAGGTAGTAAATGAGGAGGGAGCAGGAATGCGGCGCACAGAAACATGGATGAAGAAGCACACACTGGCAGAACTCTTGAGTTTGCATGTTTGCTGGACTGCTGGAGCGTCGCTCCAGGTTCAGGACTTACACATGTCTGTCAAACTCTGTCCTCACTTCTGTCTGCAGACTGCAAAATGGTAAACACAGTTAGAGCTTCAGGCTCCAGGTTAGCTTAGCTTCGTGTCGTGGAGGGGCGGGTCATCAACATTCTGACGGTCAGGACTTATGGAGGAAGATCTGACCTATGACAGCATCCTGGTTGGGACTCTTCACTGCGGATCCATTCTCCCCGTCAGCCCTCTGGTTCACCGGCATCTGGGAGTTCAATCAGAGAGAAAACACAAACATGATCCTTCAAGCTGACATGAACGTGGTTTGGTTCTTGGCGCCCAGCTACTAGTATCAGACACGAAGGTCCGACCTAGAGAGTCAGAGTGATGATGATGATTGAATCAGCTCCACCCTCTCCTCTCATGGTCCCTCCGCTGACATCTATGACACCTCCAGCCTCCAGTTCTTGATTCTGATTCATGACCCTGTTCACGGACGCTCCTTCAGGCAGTCCTCCGTGAACTCTTTCCTCTCATGTGGTTCTGACTGGTTCATGAGGAGATTCTGCTACTAGTACTGCTTTAGATGGGTAAATAGTTCTAGTGGTGAGATGGATGCAGGAAACCGGCTGAGTTGGAGAATCTATACAGTCAAAACTTCATCTTTAGTTGTTTTTGTGTATTTTCTTGATTCTTACGACAAAAGGAAGAAAGTCGCTGCACAAAGATCGGAACCACAGCTGTCTGTGAACCAATAAACTGATGCCTGAGGTAATTGTTGACGTTACCTTTGGGTCTCCAGTGATGTCATCATGTCCCTGTGTCTCACTATGGGGCATTCCTGGACAGGGCATAGAGATGCAGGCACGCACTGCATCATGGGACTCTCTCCTCCCCACGGAGCTGAAAGGAAACAGTTTGTCAACCATCCACAGCAGATTATTCTCTGTCTTATGTCTCCGGACCGGTCTCAGGGCTGTGGACCCGGACAGACGAGCCTTAGGTCACCAAAAAGAAGAGCTCTAAAGTATGCAGAGATCTGGTCTTTGTAGCCCATCAGGCTGACACAGAAGATCTGTCTGTCTGGAGAAGGCATCTGGTCAGGACCTTCTCCCTCCACCTCAACATCAACAAAGACCAAGGAGCTGTGCTGTGAGCAGAGACCCACTGGACTCCTGGTCTTTCTGCCAGCACACAGACTCTGTGTAGAAGAAGTCCAGCAGTGCTGAGAGAAGCTCAGGACCTCTAACTCTGGTTTAGACGTACCTGATTGAATCTGTCTCACCTTCAACATCTCATCCTGGTGCAACAGTCTAACCATCCAACACAAGACAAAACTTGTCCAGATAACAGAACAGGCCAGCTGTCCCCACCCTGAACTCCACCCACCCCCTCCATCAATCCCTTCAGTTACTACCATCAGGTCGCCGCTACAAAGTCCCACTGACTCGTAAAATAATACATGATAGATCCTTGGTTCCCACGGCTGTCAGCACCTCGAACAAACCGCCACCTTTCTCCACCTCAGACCGGCTGTTCTGCCTACACAGCATTATTTATTCCTCTTATTGTTTCTTGTCAGTTTGGCCTCGGTGTATTTCTATCTTGTGTTCTTACCTATTGATTTATGTGATGAGCCGGTCAAAGACTGTCGTCTGTTACTTGAGACACAATAAAGTTTTCCTTCTCTTAAAGAAGCCAGAACCAAAGATCTCTTACCATTCTTTTCCCTCGCTTTTCCTCCGGTCTCGCTTTTTGTCAGACTTTGTCTGCTTTCCTCCCAGAAGTGACGTAATCTTCTGCTCCTTCTTCTCCTCTTTCACTTTCGTTGGGTCCGTCTTCTTGCTGCTCGGAGCAGGAAGTTTACTTTTACGGAAACCGAACCAGTTTGCTAAAGACGGGCCTGTTTTCTGCTTCACCTCAGTGCTCCGCTCCTGCTCCTGGGTCTTGTGTAGGTTCTCCTCTATGCCGAGCATAACCTTCTCTTCGATGGTAGTAATTATACTTTGTCTCTCTGGTTCTTCAGAAACTGGCTCACCAAAAGCGCTTGAGAACTGCTGCTCAATCTGAAGACGTCTGGCCTGCTCTCGTTGTTGTTTAAGACTCTGGAGTCTTTCGCTGGAAGACCCCAGATGTGAGGGAACTTTCAGGCCCTCCTCCATTAAGAAGTTGTTCAAAAGGGATCGATTCATCGGGCAATGGTAGCTACTGGAGCAACTCATACTTCCTGGAAGGACATCGCTGAGAGAGTTCAGAGAGCTCCCGGAGTGTGTTTTGATCTGGGTACGGACCTTGCCCGATCTGTTGAAGCTCGGTCTGTCCATGTAGCGGGCGCCAAAACTCTGGCTACGAGCCTTGGCCCCATTCATGCCCATCATTGGCCTTAGGGGAGGTCTGGTTGAAACAGACACAGAACGCTTGAACAGCCATCCTTCCTCATCAAATCCCCAATCTAACATCACACCACAGTCTGATGGAACAGGATGGACCGGCTCAGAATCCAGAGAGTTACAGCGGGTCTCAATCTTCCTACGGACTTTGTCATGAGCACCAGAGTCATGTATCATCTGGGGATCGCATGTAAACGTCTGAAAGGTCTGGCCGCCTTTTGTTGTTGTGGAGTTTAAAAGGTCTTTGTTCTGTCTTCCGAAAACTAAGAAGGTTCCGGTTTCGTGTCCGGAGATAGCCTCATGAGATCGAGCATTAACTGGAAGAGACATTTTCATGGCTTTGGGTGTGGAACTCTGAATATTGTTTGCGATGCCATGGTAGTAAATGTTAGAGTACAGCTGAGGCAGGACCTCGGAGAGTCTCGGCTCGCTGATGCTCTGTTGGGATCTCTGTAAGACACTCGGACTGGGAAATAAAGAGGCAGTCCCATTTTCAAAATGCTGTGTGGCAGCTCTGTCCACGGATAACTGGACCGCCTCTGAAACCTGTGACTCTTGAACCGGGGCAGGAGGAATCTTGGATGAGTGGGAAGTGTAAAGTTTAGCTGGTGGTTCTGTCAGTGGTTTACCTTCAGCAGCAGCTTGTTGGCATGTTTGTGGATTGTCTTTCGATGTGTTTGATTGTGGTTGTGGCTTAGTCTTGATCGATGTTATCTTCCCAGTAGTAGAACTTTGGGCCTGAGCTGCTGATTTGGGCGTTTTGGGTAAGCTGTCACAAGCGGGTCTGAGGAGGAGTGAAGTACTTCGACCTGGGGGCAGTGGAGGAGATGGGGAGCCAAGTTCTGAGTGGGAGACATCACAGTGCTGGTCTTGGCGTCGTTGTTTTCGAGGGGAGCAGGGTAGGTTGTCGTAGATGCTCTCTTCCACAGAGTCGTTGCTTGACTGATGTCTACTGACTTGCAACGGTGATTTTGTTGGGCTCTTTGAGGTTTCGTTGACCCCTGGAGCTTTAAATGTCTTTGAATGCTTCACAGGAGAAGCGAGGGGAGAACGCTGTTGAACACCCTTCAGGGACTTGGAACTTATTGATCCTGTAACGTCCTCATCCTTCTCAACTTTAAACAATGCTCCCTTGCTAGATCCAGGTGTTTTAGTGAGGTTGGTAGGAACAACATGTCCTGGGGGGCCGGCCTGCCCTTTCGACCTGTTACCCTTTATGAGTTTCTGGTGGAGAGGAGAATGCGTATGTTTATGTTGTTCTCCTCCATCCGCACTCTTGCTACGCAAAATGAAAGCATTTCTCGCTGAGTCACAAGGTTGAGGTTTTGGTTTCCTGTGTGGGAATTCTGGGATAGTGTAGTTCTGGCTTTCATTGGCGGCTTGGTTTGCCTGGTCTCTGCAGTGAGGAACCTCCATGGAGGAGCTTCGCTGTCTGGCTGCGCTCACACAGCTCAGCGCTCTGGTGGCAGTGTGTTGAACAGAAGAACCCAAAGCCCTCGTCTCTGCCTCCACCTTCTCGTCGGCCAGTCTACACTGTTGTCTCTTGACGTGATCCAGTCTGGATTTACGGTCAGTAGACCTTTCCTGGTTGTTGTTTCTGTCACTGTCTGAAGGCGAGTCTTTGCTCTTCTCCTCCAGATGCATCAGGCTTTCTGTTGGGCTCAGACCCGGTTTGACTGTGGGTCCCTCCAGAAATAAGAAGTTGTCTGTAAGGGGTGATGGAAAATGACCAGAATTTTCTGGACGTTTTACTAGGTCTTCTTGAAAATTGTTGTCTGCATCCCTTGTGACGTCAAGTTTCCCCAAACAAAGATGTGCTTTTGCTGTTTGGTCAGCAGATTCCCTAATTTGTGGTTTCGGTGAATCGTCCTCTGCATCGTCAGATTCTATCGCAGCAATCCCTGCATCGGCCTTTGGAGGTTTACCTGCAGAGGAGACTTGCTTGGCCGGGCTCCCTTGTAGGCCACACCGGACCCCCAGTGAGTATATACCCTCGTTCGAGGTCATACAGTCTTTGCATTGTGGCACAGATGCATGTTGGGATGCCTCTTTGGAGCTGCACATTTGGAGACGCTTCAGGCCCTTCAGAATATGTCCTTCCTTCCATCCCAGCTCCGTCTGCTCGAGGGCTGCAGAAGGTCTGCTGGACACCGGACCACCATTCATCCTTTTGTCCCGGTTTGTAGCACACTGTGCGTCACAAGATATATTTACAATTACTCAGAGTGCAGATAGATGGATCTCGTGTTTCAAACAATAAATGCTAAAATCGCTGAGATGAGATATATGACACCCACCTGCTTGGAGGACCCCCGTCCCTCTGCCCAGGTGTGGGAGCCACTGGAGTATTCAGAACCAGCACTGGACAGTGACAGTTCGCTGCCGCTACCGCTGCCGCTGCTGCGTGGACACGTCAGGCTCAGCAGACTGGGCCACCTTCCTGCGGGAATACCGGACTTCCCGTTTCTTTGGACCTCCTGTGAAATAACAATAAAAGGGTTTTGGCGTAAAACCTTTTGTTCCCGGGACAATGGCGTCTTGCTGCCCTGAAAAAGCGAACCTTTGAACACAGGTTCTTCAGTATAAGCACAAAACAAAGGCCCAACATCTGGTACTCTTGGACCCGGTCCCATTCTACGGTGTTCATTATGAAACGCTACAGTGCCACCTGCTGGCCCGGCATGCATGCTGCTGGAGGTCAAATCCATTTTAGTGGATCTAGGGGTTAAGTTTTTCATCGTAAGTCAAACCCGTCTTGTGTCAACTCAAGACGGTGTGAAACGTACGGTTGGATGAGGGGGGCGTTTATCTGCAGGTCCAGTTTACTCTCGTGAGCGAAACCGCCCAAGCCAACCGGGCCACAGCAGAATCCACGTCACACATGAACGCAGCATAAATCCGACTAATTTCGTGATTCCGCCTCTTCCTCCGGTTACATTAGTGCTGAGTTAATGAAATCTGATCAAAAATAAAAATGTTATTATGACTTATTTAGATTTTTATCCCCATTAGTCTGAAGAAGAAAAAAAAACATGTTATAAAAACAAAACATCACCGAGTCTCAGACTGGACCCACGCATGAAAGATGGGTTTGGGGCTCCGAGAAGAATAAATCAAACGCTATGAAGAATGAAAAACAGTAAAAAACGGGAGACACAGCAGTGACGAAAACAAACATTTTCATGGCATTCATGACGGATCGGTTCTGACACATATTGTAACTAATCTCTGACTTTCTGTTCAATAGATTCATTTTTCAGGCTGAAGATAAACTCCAGGATTCCCCGCGGCCCCCGATCCGTCTCTGCCGCTCACACAATCAGTACATGGACACACAAACGCGTCCGCCTGCTGCCCGCCGATAACCGAGGCGCCCAATAACATCATTGCAACGCCCTGCTGACCGCAAGCTTCTGCTCGTAAAACCTAACGTGCCTCCATGTTTCTCTGACCGTCAGGTGAAAGACCACGACCTTCAGCCGAAGACGACCTTCAGCCGATGACGACCTTCAGCCGAAGACGACCTTCAGCCGATGACGACCTTCAGCCGAAGACGACCTTCAGCCGAAGACGACCTTCAGCCGATGACGACCTTCAGCCGATGACGACCTTCAGCCGAAGACGACCTTCAGCCGACGACGACCCGGCCGACGACGACCCGGCCGATGACGACCTTCAGCCGATGACGACCTTCAGCCGAAGACGACCTTCAGCCGACGACGACCCGGCCGACGACGACCCGGCCGACGACGACGCTCACTATTCATTAGGTCTGTTACATTAAGCTGAATGTTTGAGTGTGAAGTCATTTCCTGTCTGTCAGAGAAACCTGATTAAATCACGTAGGACTGGCACGTATTTAAAAACTTCAACAAGAAGTCCGTTTGAAGTGGTTCCTTCGGGTTTGTCTGGTTTCCTTAGATGCTGCAGGGAAACGTAAACTCCTGTTACGGTTCTGTTCTTTGGATTCATCTAATGATCACAAGCTCTGCTTTCAGAACCAAATTCTTTCTGTTGGGCCAACTTCATTTAGTAAGTTGGAACTAATACAGGTAAGATTGTGGAATCAACCCGACCCAAATGAGACCTTTGTACGGACAGAACCTTACATTTCATGAGGTAGAAGTATTTCAGTGCCTTTTTTACGTCCCTTAAAGGATTATTTTTAACAACATGCTGGCCGGAACGTTTTCCTGTAAATGCCAGAGCGGTCATGTGACCAGCGCCGCACAGCCCGTTCATCATAAATGACAGCGGGAAGAAAAACGCACCGTCAGCATCTTGGATTAATAGTTGACTGTAAAACCAGCAGAAAGTAAAAACCCGTTTAAAGGAGACATCACAGAACAAACGCCTTTAAATTAATGCTGGAGCCCTGGACTTCTGTCCATAACTGCAGAGGAACCAATCAGCCATTACATTATGACCACCCACAGGTCAAGTCAGAGTACCATGGATCATCTGGTTACCATGGTTACCGGTCGGTGGGTCGGATCTTTGAGGCAGGAAGTGAACATTTTATCCTGAAGATGATGTTTAAAGCGGGACAAATGGACGAAGGTGAAGATCTGAGAGACGTTGACCAAAAATCTACAGTGGTTAGAAGCACCAGTGAACCGGCAGCACTGGTGGTTCTGGTCCACTGGTGGTTCTGGTGGTTCACTGGTGCTTCTCCCACTTTTAATTTTAAAGTTAATAAACTCATTTTAAAGCTTATTGGACTTTCTTGAAAATGTCAGAAAGTTAGAACAGGCTGATGTTCTGACCCGAACAAAATCAGCTCGTTAAACCGGCTACGATGATTTTATAAACTACTCAACTAACTGACTGTCTGCACCGGTGCCCATTCAAATCAGGAGCACCCAAAGGTGTCAGATGTTGTGACCCCAGTTAAAGCAGGATTGATTATTTTCACGGCGGCGGCGGCGGCAGCAGCGGCTCCTCTCAAAGTCGTTAGTGTCATCTTTTAGCAGTAATTAATGTGAAAAGGAAATAATTGCGTCGGGGAGTTTGGGACCGGAGTGATTTGGTTCGTTCATTGATATTCACCTAATATTTGACGATCCACGCCGGCTTCTCTTTCAGGCATGCGGCGGGAGGCGGCCATCTTTGACCACGCCGCTGCAGATTAATCCTGGAACTAATTACAGTCAGCGGATCCAGATCTCGCAATAACCCTCAGTCTAAGCGGCGCGGCGCTGAAGTCAAGGGCAGACTCTTCTGACCTCCTTCGGGTTTTATTTTTTTCATTTTAATAATCATTTTTATTTTTATAATCTGTTTTATGACCTTCAGATTTAAAAAGAATAATAATTACAACACGTGACTGAAGACAAAAGCAGATTAAATATTGGAGAAAACCAAAGAAGTGAAAGTAACTTTCTCACAGCGAATGATCACATGACCTCCAGGTCTCAGTGATGTCATTGAACATGGAATATTCTTCTTCTCTCATTCTGTAGAATCAGCTGTTAGCGCCGGAGCTTTAATGATGCCTTCTGGTCGGTACTGACTAAACCCTGGAAGGCTGACACGTGTGCGTCGGCTTGTTGTGATGGTGAAGAGGTGATTTGCTCGTGAGCCGGGCCGCCCATCAACATTCAGACACAAGGACGCTGAAGCATCCACGGGTTTCTGACCTCACCTTAAATTCCACAATCTCATCAGAATTTGTCGGTGCGTCGCCCTGAGGCGCCCCGAGCAAGGTCACGGCCAGAACCGTCTTCTCTCCAACAACCGCTCTCTTCCCATCTTCATCCCGGTGATCGTTAATACTCATCCTGTCAGTCTTCCTCATGTCCTCCAGGCGCCGACCCGATGCTGCGCGCCTCACGCCGGTGTCGCGGGTCGGACTCAAACGGTTGAAAAGCAGAATATGAGAAGTTCTGCTTGCTGAATGTTTAGTTAAAAGATGTTTGATCTGCGTCTGACGCGACCCTGAAGACGAGCACATTCAAAAGTCAGAGCAGTGACTGTTTAAAAACGGACTCGTTACTCTAGTCCGTTCTTTTTGTTCTGAATCATTACGATCTTTCCTGAAGTCTAAAAACGGAAGCAGCCAGAAGTTGGGACCCCTGGATCACTTTAATATAACTGTTTAATCGTATACTATACGTAGATTCTTATATATGTGGTCTGTACTTTGTCTCTTGGCTCCTGCCGGACCTCAACTGTCCATCATAGCGAACAAGAAGGGGCTCAGGGCCGATCCTTGGTGCAGTCCCACCTCCAGCTTGGACCCATCCGTCACCCCGACGTCACTTCTTTAGGATCTAGTCTGAAATCTGAGCAGTTGTTGAGGACTTTGGCGGTTTGATCGACTCTGAACCTCCTCGCTGTCCCTCAGAGGAAGTCCTCGATGCCACGACTCCAGCGAGACACAACAAACGTCCCTCTGTTATCAGACACAACCTCTGGATCTGCTCAAGAGGTCACAGATATGTCCGACAACCAAATGCCAAACCATGATGATATTTTGATATACGATATACGATATACGAGAATACGATATACGATATACGATATAGAATATATGATATATGATATACGATATACGATATACGATATAGGATATACGATATAGGATATAGGATATACGATATACGAGATACGAGAATACGATATACGATATATGATATACGAGAATACGATATACGATATACGATATACAATATACGATATAGGATATAGGATATATGATATATGATATAGGATTTACGATATACGATATACGAGAATACGATATACGATATATGATATACGAGAATACGATATACGATATACGATATACGATATATGATATAGGATATAGGATATACGATATACGAGAATACGATATACGATATAGGATATAGGATATAGGATATAGGATATACGATATACGAGAATACGATGTACGATATACGATATAGGATATAGGATATAGGATATACGATATAGGATATATGATATACGATATACGAGAATAAGATGTACGATATAGGATATAGGATATAGGATATAGGATATACGATATAGGATATATGATATACGATATATGAGAATACGATGTACGATATACGATATAGGATATAGGATATATGATATATGATATAGGATTTACGATATACGATATACGATATACGAGAATACGATATACGATATACGAGAATACGATATAGGATATAGGATATAGGATATACGAGATACGAGAATAAGATGTACGATATAGGATATAGGATATAGGATATACGATATACGATATACGATATACGATATAAGAGGAAATGAATGTTTGGTTTGTTTGTCAGGTACTCTTAAAGAAGTGCTATAAATTATTTGTGTAAATGTTTACAAACCACACCTTTAAACTCATCAGGACGTTACATGAGTCCGTGTCTTAAATCTCCCTCTTATATATTTATATTTGTCTTTATTATTCACGGCCGCCTCCTGCATGTTTATCTTCAGAGGAGCTTAAATGTCCTGGTTAAAAATCCTCGCAGGCCCTCCTCCCCCTGACTGCTGCTCCGCCACTGAATCCCAATAAAGTTGTGACAAACGAGGCTGTCAGAGAGACGCCATACGTCTAACCGCGGGGCCGCGAGGCTCGCCGACACACGGAGATGATGGTCCGCTGTAGAGGCGGGGAGGAAACGACGCTGGAGCTGGAGCTGCTGCTGAGTTCACTCCTAATAATCCTAATCATAATAATAAATAGTCTCTACCACACCGGAGAACGTGGTGGAATTACTTCTCTGCGTCTGACACATCCTTGAGGAGCAGTGGGCGGGGCCTGTGAGGCCCCTGTGGAGCAAACTGGGGATCAGGGTCTGTATCAAGGACCAGTGAACCGTCAGATACAGACAGGTGTTTTTACGTAATGCACCTTTAACATCTTGTTAGGTGAAATAATCTTCGGTCTCAAACGTCTGAGAGATTCAGACTAATATAATGACATACTTCATCTTTAATTCACCTCACATTATAATGTGAGTTAAGACCCTGGCCCGGTCTTAACTCCGGGTCAGGGTCTCTTTTAGACAACATAGATGAGTCATGTGACAACATAGATGAGTCATGTGACAACATAGATGAGTCATGTGACAACAGAGATGAGTCATGTGACAACATAGATGAATCATGTGACAACATAGATGAGTCTTGTGACAACATAGATGAGTCATGTGACAACAGAGATGAGTCATGTGACAACATAGATGAATCATGTGACAACATAGATGAGTCATGTGACAACAGAGATGAGTCATGTGACAACAGAGATGAGTCATGTGACAACA
>VRLP01007280.1:10000-22734 GCA_009660295.1 Lophius piscatorius | reverse complement strand
GTTATAGATTCTGCTAAAAAGAACTTATTTATACATCAACCCTAACCTTTCAATTATACAAAGTATTTAAATTATATTATCATTATTATTGATTAAAGAATGTTTTTAATTATATTATCATTTTTATTGATTATAGAAGGTTTCAATTATATTATTATCATTATTTATTATAGAAGGTTTTAAATTATATTATCATTTATTATTTATTATAAAAGGTTTTTAAATTATAATATTATCATTATTATTGATTATAGAAGGTTTTTAAAATATATTATCATTATTATTGATTATAGAAGGTTTTTTAAATTATATTATTATCATTATTATTTATTATAGAAGGTTTTTAAAATATATTATTATCATTATTATTTATTATAGAAGGTTTTTAAATGATATTATCATTATTATTTATCATAGAAGGTTTTTAAATGATATTATTATCATTATTATTTATTATAGAAGGTTTTAAATGATATTATTATCATTATTATTTATTATAGAAGGTTTTAAATTATATTATTATCATTATTATTGATTATAGAAGGTTTTTAAAATATATTGTCATTATTGTTTATAGAAGGTTTTTAAATGATATTATTATCATTATTATTTATTATAGAAAGGTTTTTAAATGATATTATTATCATTATTATTGATTATAAAAGGTTTTAAATGATATTATCATTATTATTGATTATAGAAGGTTTTTAAAATATATTATCATTATTATTGATTATAGAAGGTTTTTAAATGATATTATCATTATTATTGATTATAGAAGGTTTTTAAATGATATTATAATCATTATTATTTATTATATAAAGGTTTTTAAAATATATTATCATTATTATTGATTACAGAAGGTTTTTAAATGATATTATAATCATTATTATTTATTATTTAAAGGTTTTTAAAATATGTTATCATTATTATTGATTATAGAAGGTTTTTAATGATATTATTATCATTATTATTTTTTATATAAAGGTTTTTAAAATATATTATCATTATTATTGATTATAGAAGGTTTTTAATGATATTATTATCATTATTATTTATTATATAAAGGTTTTTAAAATATATTATCATTATTATTGATTATAGAAGGTTTTTAATGATATTATTATCATTATTATTGATTATAGAAGGTTTTTAAAATATATTATCATTATTATTGATTATATAAAGGTTTTTAAAATATATTATCATTATTATTGATTATAGAAGGTTTTTAATGATATTATTATCATTATTATTTATTATATAAAGGTTTTTAAAATATATTATCATTATTATTGATTATAGAAGGTTTTTAATGATATTATTATCATTATTATTGATTATAGAAGGTTTTTAAAATATATTATCATTATTATTGATTATATAAAGGTTTTTAAAATATATTATCATTATTATTGATTATAGAAGGTTTTTAATGATATTATTATCATTATTATTTATTATATAAAGGTTTTTAAAATATATTATCATTATTATTGATTATAGAAGGTTTTTAATGATATTATTATCATATTTATTGATTATATAAAGATTTTTGGGTTTGCTTCTGATATTTTGCTGCTTGTTTGTTTGTTTGTCTAACTCTCCTCTCAGTCTCTTGAATTGTGGAATTCTGATAAACATAAAGCTTTTGTTTCCCCTCCCCAGTGGATGGACGACTTCATCCTGTACGAGGAGCTGGGGGCGGGCAGCAGCTCGGTGGTCTATAAAGCCAGGAAGAAGGGCAGTCTGGATTACGTCTCCATCGTCTGTGCTGATAAAGTCAAGAGGCCTGACATCAGCAACCATGTAGGACCGGAGCGGCTCCAGCTCTCACACACACACACACACACACACACACTCTCATGGTTGTCCCATCAGGTTTGGTTGTCTTGTTGGTTCTTCCTCACACAGCCACAAATGCACACACTGATGTGTTTTTTGCACGAGTCATCCGTGTAAACAACAACAACAACAACTACATCGTATTTGTATGACCGCTCATGTCACTCAAACCGTAGTGAGGAGGTCGGCACACACTTGATCATTCTGAACATCTGATGATGTTTTCCTTGCGCTTTTTTAATCTTACGTAACTTTAAATATCATTCGTGGCTATCAGAGATGAGAGGCCTGGTTCTGGATCGGGTTCTGTTGTCTACCAAACAGCCATGGGATAAGAAGACGGAGCACCTGAATGATTTTATTTAAAGACAGGTTTTTCCTTTGAATCTTGTCTTTAATAATACCTACCATACATTTAAGTTGATGGGTTTCTGTTCTCTCTTAGGTTCGTCTGAGCCATCATCTGGATCATCAGAACATAGTAGGCTTCTATGAGTGGTATGAAACCCAGAACAACCTGTGGCTGGTGGTGGAGCTCTGCACTGGTCAGTACCTGCATAATCAGACACTTTTAAGTGGCACCATTAGAGAGAAAGTGTTACTTCTGACGTTTCATAAACAGAGACACTCTTTATTTCTGTTTGATTAATTACAGATATTGACTTTTAGCTTGAGAGGACTAACTAACCGCCGTGTCTTTGTACTGAATGTTTGAAGCAGAGCCTCGGCTGTCACAAACCGAGTTCTTCTACCTCGTGCTCTCTGTCTGTTCGTCTGTCAGGTGGTTCTTTGGAGTCTCTGATTGACGATGATGGATGTCTGTCAGAAGACGTGGTGAGGAGGTGTGGATGGGACTTGGTCAAAGGACTGAAATACATCCATGAATCTGGGATCATCTTCTCTGACCTGACCCCTGCTAAGGTCTGCATCTGTGTGTATGTAGCTCCAGCGGGCCATCATCGTCTTCATCGTCATCTATAATAACTCTGATGGTGGTCTCCATAGATCCTCTTGGATGGCAGCGGCACTCTGATGTTTGGGAACTTCCGTTATTCCAAGGCAGTAGGGGAGACACTGGAGGATTTCCTCACCTTGTTCTCTACCTGTGTAGAGGCGGGGGAAGAAGATGTGGGAGAGAACTTTGACAATATGAGGAAAAGGCTACAGGGTCAGACGAGTATGTTGGTTTGGGTCAGATACGGTTTATTACATTAATATAATATAAATAAGCACTCAGTTTTTTAGTGACTAACGTCTTCTGATCTAAACAAATCATCCATTAGTTATTTACCTCACATCCCATCAAAACTGATCCTTCACCGCCAAAACTTTTATTATGGTCGACATTATAAAGGCTCATAAAAATGTAACGCAGAAAGTCAGCATATTTGATTTTTCACAATGAGAATACTTGTCCTCCAGTTTACTATGTTTCCTTTTATTAACTAGTAACTAATAATAACTAATAACTATTGTGTCTATACATTTCAGGCTCTCCAGCTTATCGCGCTCCAGAGGTTTTACAGGGATCAGAGACAAACGTGAAGTCGGATCTCTGGGCCCTGGGTTGTACCATTTACTACATGTACACTGGTATGAACAGAAACACAGACGGAAACCTGAAACACAGACGCACTGAAACACATTTACACTGACACACATTTACACTGAAACACATTTACACTAACACACATTTACACTGACACACATTTACACTGACACACATTTACACTGAAACACATTTACACTGACACACATTTACACTGCAACACATTTACACTAACACACATTTACACTGACACACATTTACACTGACACACATTTACACTGAAACACATTTACACTAACACACATTTACACTGACACACATTTACACTGCAACACATTTACACTAACACACATTTACACTGACACACATTTACACTGCAACACATTTACACTAACACACATTTACACTGACACACATTTACACTGACACACATTTACACTGAAACACATTTACACTGACACACATTTACACAGCGTTGAAGTGAATCACCTTGAGCTGATGATTATTTTGTTGATGGCACTGATGATCAAGTGGTCTGAAAACAATGTAATTTATCAGAATGAGTGCATAAATGATTAAATCCCGAAGACTAACCTGCAGAAAGTCAGAGAGTGAGTAGAGGACAGTAGCTGTGAGCTACAGTCATCATACAGTCCTCATACAATCATCATACAGTCATCATACAGTCCTCATACAATCATCATACAGTCATCATACAGTCCTCATACAATCATCATACAATCATCATACAGTCAGTATACAATCATCATACAGTCAGTATACAGTCATCATACAATCATCATACAATCATCATACAATCATCATACAGTCAGTATACAATCATCATACAGTCATCATACAATCATCATACAATCATCATACAGTCAGTATACAATCATCATACAGTCATCATACAATCATCATACAATCATCATACAGTCATCATACAATCATCATACAATCATCACACAATCATCATACAGTCATCACACAAGCATCATACAGTCATCAGGCAGTCATCATACAGTCATCAGGCAGTCATCACACAATCATCATACAGTCATCACACAAGCATCATACAGTCATCATACAGTCAGTATACAATCATCATACAGTCATCATACAGTATCACACAATCATACAGTCATCATACAGTATCACACAATCATCATACAATCATCATACAGTCAGTATACAATCATCATACAGTCATCATACAGTCATCACACAATCCTCATACAGTCATACAGTCATCATACAATCGTCACACAATCATCATACAGTATCACAGAGTCATCATACAATCATCATACAGTCAGTATCCAATCATCATACAGTCATCATACAATCATCATACAATCATCACACAATCATCATACAGTATCACAGAGTCATCATACAATCATCATACAGTCAGTATACAATCATCATACAGTCATCATACAATCATCATACAATCATCATACAATCATCATACAATCATCATACAGTCATCATACAATCATCATACAGTCATCATACAATCATCATACAGTCAGTATACAATCATCATACAGTCATCATACAATCATCATACAGTCAGTATACAATCATCATACAGTCATCATACAATCATCATACAGTCATCATACAGTCAGTATACAATCATCATACAGTCATCATACAATCATCATACAATCATCATACAGTCATCACACAATCCTCATACAGTCATACAGTCATCATACAATCGTCACACAATCATCATACAGTCAGTATCCAATCATCACACAGTCATCACACAATCATCACACAGTCATCATACAATCATCATACAGTCAGTATACAATCATCATACAATCATCATACAATCATCATACAATCATCACACAAGCATCATACAGTCATCAGGCAGTCATCATACAATCATCATACAATCATCATACAATCATCATACAATCATCACACAAGCATCATACAATCATCATACAATCATCATACAATCATCATACAATCATCACACAAGCATCATACAATCATCATACAATCATCACACAAGCATCATACAGTCATCAGGCAGTCATCATACAGTCATCAGGCAGTCATCATACGGTCGTCATACAGTCATCATGACGCGTGTTTTTGATTCTCAGGTAAACCTCCCTTCATCTCTGAGAGTTACTCTGAACTCAGAGACATGATTATACAGCAGGACACGCCTCCTCCCACACGGACAGGTAACACCCGCTGTGTCACAGCCACACACGCACATACACGCATGCACAAACACACACACACATACATGTACATGAATGAATATATAGACGTATACACTCACACAACCATATTTGGTTATAGTGGTCATATTTTTATATCATTATTATTATATTTTTTATTCATGCGTTTATCTGCTTTAACCTTGTCGCACTTTGAGATTTGATCCAAATGTCAAGTGCGTTATGAATAAAATGTATTATTATTATTATTATTATTATTATTATGTACACACACACATAGATATTTAAACATATATACACACATATACACACACACTCTCACACTACACTCTAAATACAGTTTTATTTAACTAATAACTGATGCCTATACAAATATAACTAAGTTATTAATATGCATTAGTTATTACTTATAGGTATAATTGTATAATTGTTAGTTTGTTTTGTTCGTAGGTCAGTACTCTCTGATTCTTCTAGAGTACGATGTTATTTTCCTGCTGTCAGGGTTTTAACTCCATCGTGTTTTTTAGAATAGATCCCAATAATAATATAACATATCAAAGTATAATTGATAGTTATTAATATACACATTACTTATTATTTACGTTGTTGTTTATTTATTACAGGCTTCTCCACCAGCCCCCCCTCCGAGGACTTCCACAATCTTCTGAGGGGGTTGCTCAAGAAGAGTCCGGATGAGAGGTGGGCTTCACAGACACGTCCGTCGGGAGAACCCCCCTCAAAGCTGCAGAGTCTTTTATCTCTGCAGCTTTGCAGAGCGGCGCACAGATGTTTCTGATGAACATCTGTGCGCCGCTCAGATGTTCATCAGAAAATGTCCCGTTGCTGTTTGATCTCCTTATTTTACTGCAGTGGCCATTATCCTGCACTGAGCCTGAAAATAAGACCTTCAGACGGCGACCCGTGTGTTTCCTGTCCTGGTGTTTACTTTCCTGTGTGGGTCCTCAGGATGGACTGGCAGGAGTTGCTGGACCACCCATTCTGGACACCGGTACGAAGGGACGAGGATGAAGGTGGGCGTCGGGAGGACGAACATGTCGGTCCTGCCCGCCTGAGGTGTGTTTGCAGCATCCGACCAGTTTACTGCTTTAGGAAAACGGTTTTAATTCACACATTCATGTGGCGGGAACATTCCAGCATCATTCAATCAAACAGAATTCAGAGGGAGCAGAAGGTTTCAGCTAAATCTTTCTTTTCTTGAGATTTTTGGTCTATAACCTTTTTTTCTTCTCCTCAGATCCTCGAAAATCCACGACTCTTTCTCTGCAGGACAGACGATCGAGTTTCCCATCAGCCACCACGTCGGCTCCATCATGCAGCGCACCGCCAACACCTCCAAGAAAGAAATGTCATCACGGACGACCGATGACTGTAGGAACCACAGATCACCTGACTGAACCGCGAGCCGTTCCTCTGGCAGCCGCTGAAGCTGACATGTCCATCGGGACATCTGGGAACGTTGTGAGAGGACCGGCTCGTGGCCAGATGTGGGAGAGGAGAGGAGACGAGGGGGGGGACAAGGACAGACCACGACTCTGAGCTGAGATCCAGCAGTTGAACCCACTGCCCTGTAAAATCCTTCCCTTTCGGTTCAACCTCCCCGATGTCTGACGCTGTGAGATTAAATCATTCACTCATCCGCTCTGGAATGTGCTTCTTTATCGGACGCAGGTCTAGTGGAAACTCTGGCTGAGTCAAACCTGAGAGAGGAGGGAAACTCTGGCTTTGTCAAACCTGAGAGAGGAGGGAAACTCTGGCTTTGTCAAACCTGAGAGAAGAGGGAAACTCTGGCTTTGTTAAACCTGAGAGAAGAGGGAAACTCTGGCTTTGTTAAACCTGAGAAGAGGGAAACTTTGGCTTTGTCAAACCTGAGAGAAGAGGGAAACTCTGGCTTGAGAGAAGGGAAACTCTGGCTTTGTCAAACCTGAGAGAAGGGAAACAATGGCTTTGTTAAACCCGAGAGAAGGGAAACTCTGGCTTTGTCAAACCTGAGAGTGGAGGGAAACTCTGGCTTTGTTAAACCTGAGAGGAGGGAAACTCTGGCTTTGTTAAACCTGAGAAGATGGAAACTCTGGCTTTGTTAAACCTGAGAAGAGGGAAACTCTGGCTTTGTTAAACCTGAGAAGAGGGAAACTCAGCTTTGTTAAACCTGAGAAGAGGGAAACTCTGGCTTTGTTAAACTGAGAAGAGGGAAACTCAGCTTTGTTAAACCTGAGAGAAGAGGGGGAAACTCTGGCTTTGTTAAACCTGAGAGAAGGGAAACTCTGGCTTTTTTAAACCTGAGATGATCAAACCAGACATCCCTATTTCTATTACATGATACATATGTGATCTACTTCATTTGCCCATTAGACCTTAAAATAATATATACAATCATATTCCAACTTGTGGTTGCCATGGTGATCATAGCGTCTCACTGACCGTCATGGTGAATCATAGCTTCTGATCGTCCTCCTGCACCAGTTTAACTCAGACTTAACCAACTCAGATCAGCTGGTCTGGATCCCAAAGGTCAGAGTTCCTAATCTCAGGATTGGTCAAGCCAGAGCCCAGAGATCAATTTAAGAGTTTCTTTTAACCTGTTTCCTGAAATACCCCCCTGGTTGTCCAGGGTCAAATCATTATTTATGCCACGACGGGTTTGTATCCACTCAGCTAACAGATGAACTGCCTCATTATCTACTTCCTGTCGGAGTTATACTCCCTCCAACTCGTTATCTTGGGCGTTCACGTAATAGTATACGGTTTGCTGCAGCTGATGAAGTTTCTGGTTTGAAGGTTTTTGGGAGGATGACACACCCCTCATCTCGGATATCCACCTTCAGACTAATTCCTACAGCCTAATGGCCGTAAGTCAAACTGTGACTAACAGTTTGACTTACTTACCTCGTCCCTCCGGTTACGCACCGCCTCTGAAAGAATATCATGACGCCAGTCTGTCAATGTTCCACCCAGCCAGGACCTGCTGCTACTAAAACTACTGAGGGGGGGTCAAATCGCATACGGGTGTCGTAGTTATCCACTGCTTCCATTTGCCGCTGACCCGGATAAATGCTCCAATGATTAATAAGTCCTAATAAATACTCTCGTCTTCCTGTTTCTTTTCTGCCAAGCTGGTTCTGATGCTGACATCACGTCCTGTGTGAAATCTCTGATCGGACCCTCTCTCCGATCAGGGACCCCCCCCTTCATGTGAACACACGTGGTTACTGAACTGGTTGAGACTTCAATTTACTCTTAAGTTATATTAAACTAAACAATATTAAACAGCCAAGATTCTGACGTCAGTGTTTTATTCCAGTGTTTCTTGTGGAGAAAAAGGTCATGGGTTTTTTCTGCCCCAGATTCTATAGAGCCTCCTGTGGGTTTTGGTCCCACGTGTGTTTTATCAGTCAGGCTGCCGTCATTTTCCCTCTTCAGACCAACTGTATGTCCTCTGTTATTCAGTGGAGGAGCTGCAGACCCTGAGGGATGAGGAGTGGATCTTACACTTAAAGTTCTGTTCATGTCTTGGATATCAGAATCCCTCCTATGGGTTCCCTGACCTCGGTGCTGCCTGGCACTACTCCACTACTGAGTTCTAGTGAATGCTCTAGTGATACTTGTACTGGTGATACACTTAAAAAGAGTTGAGTTGGAAAAACTAAAGTAGCTCAAAGTCTTAATTCAAGTAGTGTAGTGGAAGTGTAAAAATGATGAAAAAAACACTTTCTTTCTGTACATAAGGGAAAAACATCCGTTTTAACTCCTCAGAAGTCTTCAGGCGCTGAATCCAACCTGACTTTTCTTTTCGACTCAGTCTTTAGAGAGTTCTGATGCCTCTCTGGTGGATATCAACGGCTTTAGACATGAATTGTAAATAGGTATCCTCTTTTTTTTAAATATGTTGTGTAGTGTTATCAAAAAATTTAATATTGACATTGTGTTTACGAAAAACTGATTAGAAATATCAAAGATTTATTTCTAATAAAATTGTTTTCCAGACACAAGATTTTCCCCAAAGTGATGGACCTTCTCTCTCTGCAATGTAGAGAAGAAACTCCTGCTTCTGAGGTCTGACACACACACACACACACACACACACACACACAGTCACACTCTTCTTAGTTCTCCCACAGCCTTCTGGAGGTAGAGAGGTGCACTACACGAGTCCGACCACAGGGGGGCAGCAGGCAGCAGCGGGAGTCACGGATGAACGGCTGTAGAAGATGGTTATGGATGAACGTTCATGCTGAGGAACACGCAGAAGCAGAGTGAGGACAGAACATGATGCATGTTGGGGCTTTCTTGGTTTTTGCTGACTCAAACCACATTTATCATTTTTCTCTGTAGATTTTATAATTGTGGAACGTTTGGATGTCATCCCTACTTTTGCTCGGTTTATGATGAGGCAGCGCCAGAGCCAAGATGAAGGTGAGCCTGAAACAGGAAATGGATGAGATAACTGAAGTCTCCCCGTGTAGTTCAAGTCTGTACCAGCAGGTGGCACTAGAGACATGCAGGATGATAAGAGAAGAACGTCTCTCTCTCTCTCTCTCTCTCTCTTTCTCATATATAAATATATATATAATGTATATATATATATGTGTATATATATATGTGTGTGTATATATATATATATATATACATATATGTATATATGTATATATATGTATATACATACATATATATACATATATATATACATATGTATGTATGTATGTATGTATGTATGTATGTGTGTGTGTGTGTGTGTGTACCAGCGGGTTGAGGTCTTCATGAGTCTGTGGGTTTTGTGATGATTGTAAGCAGGTCCAGGTCCAGACGATTATTTAACCCCTCTTGTTCTTTCCTTTTAGAGAACTATTATTGGAGGATGTTACAGATGTTGAATCATTGGAACATGAGGAATGACTCGGCTCACACTGAAATCAGTGAATGTAAAATCAGCTGTTAGAAAAAAAATGGTCTGTTAGAATAATCGGCTGTTAATAAAATCAGCTGTTAATAAAATCAGCAATTACAAAACTCAGTGTCATAACCATCATCTTTTTCTTCTTTCTGTTTCTTTCAGGATGAAATGGAAAACTTAGCGATCCCTTTCTGCTTCATCTTTTCCTTTTTCTTTCTCCGACACTTCGCCGATGCCGAGTCGTCACGGCGACTTACAAAATGGCCGACTGTAGCGTAGCAGTGTTTTTCTTGTTGGAGACAAATGGCGGAACATTTTTTCAGCTGCCGTTCTCCGCGCCCCGCAGCCGCCGCAGGATGACAAATCACAAAGAGAAGGACAAAGCTGGACATTTGTTCCTGTGTGTGTTTGTGTGTGTGTGTATGACCAAGTGTGTGTCCTTCTACTCTATCAGCAGGAGTTCTGTGTGTGTATGTGTGTGTGTGTGTGTGTATGGATGTGTGTATGCGTGGGCTTCTTTGAGTTATGTTTGTGTGTGAACTCAGCGGGGGTCCGGTGTGTGTAGTAGTGTGTGTGTGTCTGTTGTTATTTTCTTGTTTGCTTGTGTGTGTGCGTATGAGTGTGTGTGTGATTGTGTGTTGGTTGTCTCAGCGGGGGTTCTCCTGCTGCAGTCCTGTAGATTGGAGTGTTGGGGTTGGGTTTAGTTACCAAGGCAACTGCTAAATGCTTCAATCACCCCACCCCATCCCCTCCAAAACACACACGCACACATAAACACACACACACACACACACACACACACTCTCTCAGTCTCTCTCTTTCTCTCTGAGTCTCTCTCTCTCTCTTTCTGAGGGTAAATGTTGTGGGTCGGTGTTCATATCCTAAACTTTCCACTGCTCAGGAAACGTGTTCAACTCCCTTCTGCTTTTTTCAGATTTGTTTTTTATCTCTTGCTCACTGTGTCATATCTTCAAACAAAAGTTTACCAGAGTAAAGAATTATATCAACTAAACAAATACAGTTCTATCACACCAGCTGGGTGTCCGCGAAAGAGGCTCCGCCCAATGAGAAAGAAATCTTAAAAACCATCAAACTGCATGAAGAACTGGTTCCAGCTGGACTGGAACCACACGGACCTGATCACCACCAGCAATGTCAAACCGCATCATGACTACAGACCATCTTCAGAAGCAGGAAGTTGGTTCCTGGCTCTCACCAGCAGCACACTGGATCTTAATCATCCAGAGGGTGATTGAGATTCATCAGTCTGGGAAGGGTTCCAAATCTGTTTCCAAGGTTCTGGGACTCCGCAGATCCACAGTGAGACACATCATCTACACATACGAGGTCATCAGTCTGTGAGGTCACTAGTCTGTGAGGTCACTAGTCTGTGAGGTCATCAGTCTGGGGTCATTAGTCTGTGAGGTCATCAGTCTGTGGGGTCATCAGTCTGTGAGGTCATCAGTCTGTGAGGTCATTGGTCTGTGAGTCTATCAGTCTGTGAGGTCATCAGTCTGGGGTCATTAGTCTGTGAGGTCATTAGTCTATGGGGTCATCAGTCTGTGAGGTCATCGGTCTGTGAGTCTATCAGTCTGTGGGGTCATCAGTCTGTGAGGTCATCAGTCTGTGAGTTTATCAGTCTGTGGGGTCATCAGTCTGTGAGGTCATCAGTCTGTGAGGTCATCGGTCTGTGAGTCTATCAGTCTGTGGGGTCATCAGTCTGTGGGGTCATTGGTCTGTGAGTCTATCAGTCTCTGAGGTCATCAGTCTGTGAGGTCAACGGTCTGTGAGTCTATCAGTCTGTGAGGTCATCAGTCTGTGAGGTCATCAGTCTGTGGGGTCATCAGTCTATGAGGTCATCAGTCTCTAAGGTCAACCTCCTTCAGTCAGTTACATGTTCCATGTTGACTTTGCTCTGCATATGGATGCAGCATAGGTTTTAGGTCAGATGCCCTTCCTGACCCAACCCTCCCCTCTTATTGGGGATAAAGACCGGCACAGGAAGGGCCCCGACCTTTGTCATCTTTAGCACTTTGAGATTTGATCCAAATGTAAAGTGCATTATAAATTAAATGTATTATTATTATTATTATCTTAGTAGTTAATTACTTAAAATAAATATATATTTCAAATTATCCTCCACAATTAAGATAATGTAGAATGATGAAGAACCAAAGACTGATGTCATCGATCCCTGTAAAAGAAGCAATGGTTC
>VRLP01007280.1:0-5000 GCA_009660295.1 Lophius piscatorius | reverse complement strand
GTCTTTCCTCCCAGAGAGCGAGGGCTGGTTTCTCAGACAGCTGGCCGGTCTGAGAATCATCTCACGATATCCCGAGCAGCATGTGAGGGTCTCAGCTGTGTCGAAAGGCCGCCTTTAGTACAAATGTAAAATTTCCATCACTGTTTTCTGTCATTTCCCACCGTTTGATCGTTTCTTTACATCCAGTGGTTGCACTTATTTTGATACAAATGGAGAGTTTGAAAAGCCTTTGGCGCCATCAGCTGTTTCTCTGCCAGCTGCCGGACTGAATGATGACTTCACATTAAAATGTGTTCTCTGAACAAACTTCAGACCAGGGGTCTCTGTGACCCCAGGGTCCACCTGCTTGAACCAAACACATAGCACTTCCTTTTCACCTATCGCCTCATCTGCATTTGTGTTTATCCTTTTAGAGTGAGTGTTTGTGAGAGTGTGTGTTTGTGAGAGTGTGTGAGTGTGAGTGTGTGTGTGAGAGTATGCAAGTGTGTGTGTGTTTATGTGTGTGAGAGTGTGTATGTGTGTTTGTGTGTGTGTGAGTGTGTGTGAGTGTGTGAGTTTTTTATGTTTGTGTGAGTGTATGTAGGTTTGTGTGAGTGTGTGAGTGTGAGGTTGTGTGTGTGTGTTTGTGAGAGTGTGAGTTTTTTTATGTGAGTGTGTGTGAGTAAGTGCATGTGTGTGTGAGTGTTTGTGTGAGTGTGTGATGTTTTATGTGTGTTTGTAGGTTTGTGTGTGTTTGTGAGTGTGTGTGTGTGTAAGTGTGTGTGTTTGTGTGTGTGAGAGTTCTATTTGTGTGTGTAAGTTTGTGTGTGTATATTTGTGTGTTTGTGTGTGAGTGAGTGTGTGTGTTTGTTTGAGTGATTGTTTGTGAGAGTGTGTGAGTGAGTGTGTGAGTGAGTGTGAATGTGTGTGTTTGTGAGTGTGTGTGTGAGAGTATGTAAGTGTGTGTGTGTTTGTGTGTGTGGGAGTGTGTGTGTGTTTGTGTGAGTGTGTGTGAGTGTGTTTTTGTGAGTGTGTGTGAGTGTGTTTTTGTGAGTGAGAGTGTGTGTGAGTGTTTTTTGAGTGTGTGAGTGAGTGTGTGTGTGTGAATGTGTGTGTGTTTTCTGTGAGTGGGAGCGTTTGTGAGTGTGTGAGTGTTTGTGAGTGTGTGAGCTTTTTATGTGTGTGCGTAGGTTTGTGTGAGTGTGAGTGAGTGTGTGTGAGAGTGTTTCTGTGTTTGTAGGTTTGTGTGTGTTTTTGTGTGTGTGTGTGTTTGTGTGTGTGAGAGTTCTATTTGTGTGTGTTTGTGTGTGAGTGAGTGTGTGTGTGTTTGTTTGAATGTGAGAGTGTGTGTGTATGTGTGTGTGAATGTGTGTGTGAGAGTGTGTGAGACTGTGAGTGTGTGTGTGGGAGTGTGTTTGTGGGAGTGTTTTTTTGAGTGTGAGTGTGTGTGTGTTTCTGAGTGTGTGAGTTTTTATGTGTGTGCGTAGGTTTGTGAGTGTGAGTGTGTGTGTGACAGTGTGTGTGTGTGAGTGAGTGTGTGTGTGTGAATGTGTGTGTGTTTGTGTGAGTGAGTGTGTGTGAGCGTGTGTGAGTATGTGTGTGTGTGAGTGTGTGTGTGTTTGTGAGTGTGCGAGTTTTTGTTTGTGTGTTTGTAGGTTTGTGTGTGTGTTTGAGTGTGAGTGTGTGTGTGTGAGTGAGTGTGTGTGAGAGTGTTTGTGTGTTTGTGTGAGTGTGTGTGTGATTGTGAGTTTGTGTGTGTGTGAGAGTTCTATTTGTGTGTGTAAGTTTGTGTGTATGCGTGTGAGTGTGTGTTTATGAGTGAGTGTTTCCGTGTGTGTGTGTAGTGTGTTTACAAACACAAACACACGTACACACACATACGTACACACACAGACACAGATGTAACCACAAATGTACACAAACACACGTACACAAACACACACACACACACACTCATGTACACCAACACACAGGTCAAACACAGACACACACAAACACATGTACACACACACGCATTGAGTCGTTGCTTGAAGGTATTCAGTTACCCTGTTTCATCTTTATTCAGTTTTAATCTTAATTCTTTGAAGTCAGCGCCGCTCTGGTGGAAAAGGTTTTTACACATTCTCCTCTTCCTCTTTTTCCGTCACTTTTTCCTTTCTACGATGTTGTAGGAGTGAGTGATTGATCGTCAACAGATGACGATCTTGAGTCAGACGTATCTCCGATCTCATTTCTGAAACGATTTACGTTTTAATTCACAAAAGAAACCTGAACATTTCTCCCTCGGCCAATGAGAGCGCAGCATTAGACGAGGTGACGCTGAGCTTCAACAATGAAAGAGAAGAAGGAGAAGAAGGCGTCGGCCCGTATGAGAGGAAAGTACAAATAAAGACAGAATGAATGAGGAAGACCCCGTTGAGCGTCTGCCTCACCATGTTCTCAGGAGAGGAAGTTTTTAGGATTCAGAAAAGATAATGAAAGTCAAAAACACAACTCAGTCGCATCAGAGTAAATATTCACCCTAACCGTCTCCACAAAGTTCTCCTCCAGTGTCTCGTGAGGGGAAAGCGAGCCCTGCCCGAGTCCGTAGACTGTGTTCCACCTGGCAGCTACCAGTCAGGCCTGGCCCTTTAAGAAGAAGGCCTTATGGATGTTGTCTATCTCTGAGATGGGGGATTATGGGAGTTGTAGTTTGTTGTGTGTGCAGCCACAGCAGCACAAGAGCTGCTGGAGAACCTCCGTCCTGTTAGAAGACTATTTTTGTGGTCTCTCAGCGGGAAGGCGGTGGATTTGTCCTGGTTGGTAGAACTAATGTTTCCGTTCTCTGCCTCAGAGTCGGGTTGGACTCTGGTGCTGGTTCTGTTACCAACCACCAGCCAGAGCTGCGCTCAGAAAGTGAGCATCATATCCCCGAGGTCACCTTACTCCAGTTCAGGGTCCGAGCGGTTGGCGAGCTAACATCACAGCTTATCTTCTGGACGGTCTGTCCTTCTGTCTTTACCAACTAATACCTCTGATTCTTTATCCCGTCTTTTGTCCTCTGATGGAGGATCCCCGTCTGTCCGTCTGTCAGCGGGCCTGATAATCACACGTGTCTGAGTGTTTGTACATGTGATGTTTGAGGCTGATGGATGGTCTCTGTCTCTGCCGTAGGGGATCATTCAGAACCAGGTGCTCTGGCTCCTAAAGGACTTTAATGACAGGGAGGAACCACATCAGACGTGGATCAGACGCCCTCCTGCATGAGCACAAATCCAGCATCGGGCCATGTGGTGTCTTTTTATGCTGATATACATCTCTTTCTTCTTGACACTCGGAGGCCAGGTGCAAACATGTTTGGATATAAAAGTAATCTACTGAAAGACACTCGAGGACAGGATTTCATTCTTCCATAACCTTTGAACTCGATCCACATGAAGAAAGACGTTCGTCAAAATTCTTTAACCAGCGGCTCAAAGAGCATAAATCTTATCTATCAGCCCGGAGCTACAAAATAAGGGAGATCTTTCAACCCAACATTCAGGAAGCATGTTGGTCCTGTTGAAACCTGATCAAAAGGTGGAAATCCTGTTCTTGTGGGTTTTTCAGCTCTTGCTAATTTCCAATCTATGGGATGTGAAACTGAATGACGCATGCGGTGCGTTCTCCTAACCTTAATGTTAGTTAACCCGTCACTAATAATAATAATAATAATAATAATAATACATTTAATTTATAATGCACTTTACATTTGGATCAAATCTCAAAGTGCTAATCACTACTACTAAGACTGCTTCTACTACTAGTAGTAATGAGAAATATACTGCTTTCCATACCAGTACTAGCATTCCAGTGTTTGTATTTAGGAGGGTGCATTGTCACTGCAGAACATTCCGGGTCCAAATCTACCTCCCAGCTTTAATGTTCTCTCTGATGGTTCCCTCCAGGTTCTCCGGCTTCCTCCATGGTTCCAGAAGCATGCAGTGGAGCTGGACTGTGAGTGTGAGTGGTTGTCTGTCTGTGTGACGGCCCTGTGATGATCTGGTGACTTCTCCAGAGTGTACCACTGCCCTAGAACTGTGTCCGCTGGGATTGGTTCCAACCCCTCACTTGAGGAAGGGACATCTTCACAGAGTAGACTAGTCTCGCTCTAAAAGTATTATTAAACTCAACAAAAACCGGTTGATATTCTGTGTAGAGACAAAGGGCAAACGTGTTTAACTGCGGTCCGAATCTGGACTGACTACTCAGAAAACGAGGGGACCACCAAAATCCCATATCGGATCTCGATGAATGAATTATCCCAGAGCAAAATCTTTATTGATCTACGTCGTTTAGATCATTGAAAACAAAATGATTTCAGAACCTTCAATCGAAACCAAAATCTTGAACCCACTGAGACCTGGATTTTAAATCAGACCCAGAATCAAAGTTAGAAACTAAAATCACAGTTCTGATCCAACTGGTGGGAATTTAGTCACGGCAGCCCATAATGTGTGTCAGAAGTCGGTTTGACCTTTGACCTCCACATGCCTGGAGGCCCTCCTGACAACATCTGGACCTGCCGTCGGAGGATTGTGTCCTGGAGAATCTCCTCCCAGAACTGGATCAGAACATCAGTGAGCTGCTGGCACGTCTGTGGTTGTACTTGGTAGTGTCTCATGCAGCGATACAGAACGTCTTAGAGGTTCACAGGTGGGTTCAGGTCTGGAGAACGTGAAGACCAGTAAAAGGCATCAGTGCTGCAAGGATCCTGATGAGAGTTCGTAAACACGAACACATCACCCCCGTTCTTCATTCCCTTCATTGGCTTCCCATCTCCACCAGGATTGATTATAAGATCTCTCTCCTCACTCACCAGTGTATCCATGGTAACGCCCCCCCTACCTGAAAGAACTACTCACCCCACTGACCTCGACACGATCCCTCCGTTCTACCAACTCATACCGCCTCCTCCTTCCCCGGACTAAGCTCAGCACCATGGGTGATCGGGCCTTCTGTTCTGCTGCCCCTCGTCTGTGGAATGCCCTCCCTGACCATCT